>VDFB02271358.1:829702489-829776353 GCA_007258455.2 Sequoia sempervirens | reverse complement strand
CAGTATAATGTCAAGCTGATTCCGGATCAACTGGATGATGACGAAAACCTGGTTCAGGACCATGTCTACGAAGCTATAAAGGACAGGCCAGTCGGAGATATAGATTGGAATGAGAATGAGGTTATAGAGTTGGAAGACTTAATGGCTCCTGTCATGAAATTCACCTCATCTTGGATAAAACATAAAATTTGGGAATTGGAAAGTGCAAAGGTAACTTGTACTTTCGAATTGATGGGAAATCTCAATCCCATGTCTACCTCAGAAGAATCCGGGGAAGATGACCCCAAAGGGAAAGCTGTAAAAACCTCACCGTTCAAGATAAAGGTCAGAGGTCCTAAGGAGGGTGAGCCTGAAGCGAAAAGGAAACCAAAAGGAAAAAGGAGATGGAAGACTTTGACAATTAGCAAGTCCTCTGATGAGGAGGAAATGGAAAAGGCAGAAGAGGAGGATGTCTCCACCATCAAGAAGCACAAGAACAAATAAGGACTGCAAAGAAGAAGGGTCAAGGTGCTTCGGGAGATGAGCCTCTAATTGTTGATGTGGAGAGCTCAGGAGGGGAGAAAGCTAAAATCTACACAAGGAGATCCAAGACTCCATCTCCAAAGGACACTGTGCCTAAGGTAGATCCTCCGCCAAAAGCACCAACTGCAAAACCATCCAAGCCTGTTTCTCCTCCACCAAGCTATTAACATGAAGAGGGAAATTCCGGAGGCACATGAAACCAACGGAGAGGCGGAGTCCTTCAAGGAGGGAACACTTTTTAGTGAGGCAGCGGAGCTCGAAGCAGAGGAGGTTGAGAAGCTTCCTTCTCCCCTAGTGCAGTATAAAGATTCTCCAGAGAATGGTCGGGGTAGCGGATCCCCTGAACAGAAAGAAAATATCCCTGCTAAGACCCCATCACCAGTGCAACCAGAGGCAGAGCTTGAAGAAGCTAACCAGGGTGAGCAGCTGCTTGAAAAGGAAGAAGACAAAATAACTACAGAGGAAGAGGAAAAAGTGGTAGAGCAGCCAGAGGATACCAAAAACAAAGGAAATCCGGGTAGAGTCTATAGCCCCATACTGGCTAGAGAGAGAGCTTGCAAGAAAGAACCAGGTGGTTGTTGAGGATACCCCCTTAGACTGGGATGAAATGCTATCAAAGATCGGTAAAGGAAAGAAGAAGAAGACAGCTAGGGTAATCTCAAGGGTGGAAAGAGATGAAACAAACAACAGGGTTATCCATATTGCCACCCCTGCTACAGACAAAACAAGAGAGGAAGTCACCGGTCAAGACTACCATATGCAGACGATTAACCTAGGGCCGACATCCATGGAACAAGATATAGAAGAGTTTGAAGGGTCCACTGCGGTGATTCTTGACAGATTGAAGAAAGAGACCCAAACCAAGCATGAACTGAAGAAGGAAAATGAAAAGTTAAGGAAATTTTTGGAGGAGGTCATGAAGCCTTTGCAGTCCCTCCATCCTTCTTCTGCCACTCCTGGCTTTCTACCTAAAGAAACCATCTCCAGAATTGAGAAGTTGAAAGCCTCAGCTCAAGCCGCCATAGATTGGTTAATGAGTGTACAAACGAAGGGAGATGATGCCATCAAGGACATTCTATCGGTAGGAAAGGATGCAGTCCGGGCTAAGGAGCTGTTAGAGTATGTACTGTCCCAGGACAGGGATGACATGGACCTCTTGTTGCAGAAATCAAGAGTTATCATGGGACATGGTAAGGATCAATTGCTGGCAGATGGAATCCTTCCTTCCTCCAGGTTGGATGAACCTTGGGAATGGTTCGAGGCACTGCAGATTAGGTGGAAGGCCATGAAGAAGATTTTGAAAAGAAAGAAATCAATTGATGGGGACCTCACTGCAGTATACGATGGATGCATTGCATTCTTTGAGGTGATGACGGGCAGGAGGAAGATAGCCCCGAAATACCTGAGTCTTGAGCTGCTAAAGGAATGGTGGCATGAATTTTATGCCCCAGATGCAGAAGGAGTTGTAACTGCCCACCAGCTTGATGATGCGGCCACCTACTTGGCAGTGATGGACAAATATCTGGCCCACAGGGAAGATTGGGATAAAACTGTTGAGCGGTCCAAGGAGGAGATTGATGCTATTAAATGTCATCTTAGGGTATTACCTTTGCCACCTGTCACCGAGCTGGATGGAACATTCTTGAGGGTGCAGAGTTCGTCTGGAAAGAAAGGATAAGGGAAGTAGCAATTGATGCTTATTTTGAGATTTGTGCTTCCCTATTATCACGGGGCATGCATTGAATGGGACTGCATTGAAGATTGTGTCAAGGCCGACCTGGATGATAGCATTTAATGTGTGCCTTAGTTTGATTTTTCTCCTTGGCCGACCTGTTTTGGGCAGTTTTTATTATTTTGTAAAAATGTTTGGCTGGGTCGACATATCTTGGGGTTTGCTATATAAAGGCATTCTTGCCTCATTGTAAGGGTTAGACATTAGCTAGAAGACAGTAGAAATTAAAGAGCAAGAGCTAGAGTATCTCGTAATAGTAGTGTTTGATTTCTTGAAGCAAATATTATATTCAGAACAGTTGAATTGTTGCAGCATTTTGGGTGATTAATACAATTGAAGACATTGTGGTGTTCCTGGTGAAATCTTTTGTGTTATTTCATCTTGCATGGTTCTTTTGTTCTATCTTTCAAATTGCTTGAAGACTTAGGGTTTAGTATTCAGAAATAAATCAGTTTCAGTTGGATGCATGATGTTTATGATTTCATATTCGGAATGTTTGTAGCTATCTCTGGTCTATACTCCCAGTAACTATCTGATTGTAGTAGGCTGGCAAAGTCAACTTGGACCATATATTCAATGTGCTTAAGTTCGATTGTAGATGCAAGTCTATGATTTGAAAATTTAAATACCTTAGAAGATTGCACTGTTCTTGTAAGATTGCATTGTGGGTTGATCAAGAACTGGTTATTTGAGATAGGTCCATTCCAAATATCTGTTATTTACATTGTTCATTCTAGGAATAGTTTAGATTTATTCAATCCTTGCACCCTTATCTTTTGCTATTTCTTTATCATTTGGTTAGATTTAGGATTATAGATCATCATATTGCAAGATCTGATAAGTAGAAAGATACAGTTTGCTTGTAGTAAGGTCTGATTGTGATTACCAGCATTTCACATTTTATCTGAGTTGTTTATGCATTGTTATGACCTAACACCTGAGAGACCTTAGGGTGATTTTCAGTAATGATATTGAAGATTACCCTTCAAGAGAGATAGGATATTGTATTATAACCGAAGTTGTTACTGCAGAAAACACCATCAACAAGGGGGTGAGGGAGACTTGAGAGAGAGAAAGATAAATACCCTAAGAGAGGGAGATGGAGGAGAGAAAAAGAGACCAAAGGGGGAGAGAGAGAGGATAGTGAGAAAGGGGATTGGAGTGAGATAGATTTATTTAGGTACCCGTGGGAGGGAAAGAGACTTGAGAGAGGGAATTGGACTGAGAGAGAATAGTCTAGGTCGCGTGGGAGGGAGTGAGACCTAAGAGAGAGAAAATTCAGAGGGATAAAGAGTTATCCAGTTAGGGTAACGAGTTAGAGAGTGTATGAAAGGTAAAACCTCAACTATCCATCTACGATCATAAACTGTGCACTCTAAGCATTATCAAAGTTGTTGATGAAAGAGGGAAAATTCAGGTTTTTTTCAAAGCAGGCCATTTGGCGAGCACCAAATTTGGCACTCTCCAAAAATGACACATCACATTTGGTGCATGTAAAATTTGTCTCTCACCAAATGTGATGTGCCATTTGGCAAACACCAAATGACTTGCTTTGGACGTGTTAATTGACAAGATTTGCCAAATTTCCTCCTATTTTCATTTGTGCTCCCCATCTCATTTGCACGTCTTTCAATGAAAGTTTATAAAAAAAATAGTGATAGCATTGACCTCTCTCTTAGCTATCTAAATATATAATTCTTTTTTAATTTTGATTTAGTTAAGGTTTTGATCCATGGCTTCTATTGTAAATGCCTCCGTTTTTTGTCAAAAACCAACATGTGCTAGTTTTAGGATAGATTTTTACTCGTTCATCAAAACGTGAATTTTTTTTTTTTTTTTTAAACTAGACTCCATTATACACATGATGAAAAAAATAATAATCAATTTTTGATTAGTTTTCAAAAAATTTAGGGGGGAGCACACTCAAATTTCAACTTTTCAGGATGTGTCTACTTTGAATATTCATAAAATATTATATATTCATTAAAAAAATTATTCGAAAGAACGAGGATAAACTACATGATGTTAGATAATTTCTCACCATTGGGATTTTTGAAATTATAAAACAAAGTTAATCAAAAAGGGGGGAGCCTCAGGTGTTATGCTATTTTTGTTGATAAAAAAGGGACTTAGGACCTGTTTCCCCCCCCCCCCCACCTTTTTGAGACCCTTAATCTTCATTAATTTAAAAAATAATTAGTAGCTTAGAAACTAGACTCAAAGCACTTCATCTTTTGTTGTTATTGCATCTTAAAATTTTGAGCGTAACTATCTTCATTTTCTTGTGCAAATCAGATTTTGCTGATTTTAGGAAAAAAAAAAAGAAAAAAAGTGGCATCTTAAGAGCCAAAATTGTGTCACAAATCCATGCACTTACCCCTAAGGTGATGAGGATGATCTCGTAGAAGATTCTATTCGCTAGATAGCTCCACAAAGTGCGTCCATGTACACACAAGAAGAGAAAAAATGTTGGGGGGCCTATATAGGGCCCTGCCCGAGTCAGACCCCCGTTTAGGTGTTTCCACCTCCATGGACAACCAAAAGAATGAGATAAAGAAGCAATGTAATGAAAACACAAACACTACAATGAAATACTATGCTATTCACCAAATGATAGAGGAGAGGAGAGGGAAGCTTACCAACTCAACCAGGAGCACTCAAGGCTGCTTGGGGGAGACATGAGAGGAACTCAAGCCTCTGCTGCGAATGGCGTGGTCCCAAACTTGCTCTACCGAGTTGATGGAGTGTGATGTTGCTACAATGGAATTCTTGGAATGTTTGGAAATGAGTGAAAGTGAGCTTGAGAGTAAATGTGTGAGTCCAGGAATGACAACTTGATGTGATCAATAGTTGGAATACAAAATGGAAGAGTGAATATGAAGGAATGAGGATGAAAAATGACCATATTCAGGTCGGTCGGCTGAAGGAGGTGTTACAACTTCACTGCCAATGGGAAGAGTAATGCCTCTGTCGGCTTAGCTGTAAGAATCTACCAGGGACATAAGCATGTCATGCAGACGTTTGAGTGTCGTGCGGGCATCCCAGACAGAAACACCTCCACCAACACACAAAATAAGCTCCATGTGGACTGCCAACAGTGGGCTTAAGTAAATTTAAGCCTCCAACTTTGGTTTTCTAAAGTGTATAAAATTAAAAAGGGGAATTGCGCCTAGGGTGCAAATTCGCTATTATACACGACTAAGTTGTGACAGAGTTAGTGGTGTAGAGTATATGTTGGAATGCTTCGCATTCCATTGTGGATGAATATTATGTTATGTGGATTTGTGGAAGTGTTTACAAATGGCAGAGGTGTGTACATTTCAATTGACAAGTGTTTTGGTGTTCTTTGTGTCAAGGTGTGGATGAACAGTTGATTCATTTAGATATTACTTCACTAGTTTTGCTATCTAGTGTTGACTTAAGTATTTTGGGGTCATGCGGAGTTGAATTGTGTAAGGAGTAGATTTATGGGAGAAATTATAGGTCATGTTGACCTATTTTTATTTTTTACACATTTTGATTCCATTTGCAAGGCATGTGTGTTAGTATTTTGAGCTGACAAACTATGGTGTTGCACGTTTTATCTAATTAGGTCGACCTAATTGATGTTGCAAGTTCTTGCAGATGTTGTGCATATAAATATAAGTTCAAATTAGTATTGGATGGATGAGATATGAATAACAGATGAGTGTGATGTGAATGTGATGTAAAATGTGAAGGGCTTGATAAGTGGTGAAGTATGAAGTGTGTTAAGTCAATTTTTTGAGCCTAATTGGAACTGTCTTCAACATGTTGTAGATGCATTGTAATCAGTTCAATCTCTGGAAGTGATCCACTCTCTTTTCTATTTTGGTTGTGAGCCATGTCTTTTATTCTATGGACAGTGAGTCCCCTAATAGTGAGTCCACCTAGCAGTGAGTCTTTCTGTAATAATATATTGTGAGCTAATCCTCACCATTGTTTTTCCCTTTTTGGGTTTTCCATGTAAAATCTGGTGTTCTTGTGTCTATTGATGTTATGCATGCTTTAAATATTTCTTTCCATTACTACACATTGAATGAGATGTTCAATTGCATTTTAAGTTATTGAATTTCAAGGAATATTGATTCACCCCCCTTCTCAGTATTCCAGATGTCCAATGGTATATACATATGCATGCATATGCATATACATAAACATATATATAAGAAAGAAATATTATCATATAGATATTCTTTTATATATATGAGAGATAAATTAGAAGAGAAATAAAGAAGTAAACATAAAGATCAATTTGTAATAGGTTATGTTTCAATCATAATATATAATATTCCTTTTATTCTATGTTTCTCTTGCTTCATTGTTTATGATATAAGTGGTGGCTATATAATGGTTATTTAGGGGTTCAAGGGTAGCCATGTATGGAAGGATGGCTTATCAAAGGCTTAATAATAAAAAAATTAAGAAGTAGATTTGTGTGAGAGCATAACATTTTATCTAAATAATTAAATTTATTTATCTAAATCAATTGGGTTACTTAAATTAATGTTGGAAATTGAATTAACATCTTACATATTGCAACTGGTATGTCTATCTTAGATAAATCTATATAAAAGATACATGTGATATATAAATAGAATAGATATCTTGGAAAGTATGTTTCTTGCTATCTTTTACGTAAATTTATCTAAGATAAATATGATAATTAATATATATATATATAAACACAATTTGAGTTTTTTTTACTTAATGGGATCCATCAAGTGAAGTTCTAAATTCTTATAACCTTCATCTACAAACATCATTTGAGTGTGCCAAAACAAACATCAGAGAATTTCTTAAAACTTTTGTGAAGTGTATGTAATTTCATTGTTGATGATCCACTTTCAGATTTTAGGAATGTTTACCAGAGGGTCTTTTACAATGACAATGACAACCATACTTTTTAATCTTTGAAAGACTAGATTTATATTTAAGATTAAGATTTAGAAATAAATTTATTATATATTAAATAATGATAATGATTAATGTTTAAAAAAGATTAGAATTGATATATAAGGGTAATTTTAACATATTTAAAAGAAGCTAAAAATATAAGATGCAATTTTGTTTTCTTTTCATAGTTTTTACTATTAATTTTATGTTTTTGCTGTTGACTTTAACTTTTATACAACAAGATTTTTTGATTCATTTCCATTTAAGATATATTTATAATTTGTTGGACTTCATTATTATTTTAAATTAATTTGTATACAAAATTTTAAATCTTTTACAAATCTATTTAACTTCTTATGAAAAGACATATCCTTTAACTTTATTATATTAAAAAATATTATTTATTATACAATTTAATAAAATAATAAAATTGTATTCTAATAAAACTTATTAAAATATATTATTCAATCATTTAATGATAAGATCTTTGTTTGGCTGGAAGATCTTTGAGGGCTGTGCTTAAATATCTCCTAGCTTGATTATCAATTTTGTATATGTGTGGTGAAAGGGAAATTAGTACAGCTGATTTGTAAAAAAATGGGTCTTAATTTAAATTTATTTGTTTTAATTTTTTTTATTAAATTTTGTGATATGAGAGAATGGGAAGGATCTGAGTTTTAATAATTCTCTTAATTTTTTTTAACAAACTCAATATAAATATTTTTAAAATAATATTCAAATTAAATTTTAGAAAACTATCAATAATAATTTTTTCTATTGTAATTTACAATTATTCAGTTAATAATAAATTACATTTAATATATTTGATGTCAAGGTTTTTGAGAACAAATTGATTAACTGATATTGAGTATTTGTTAGCATATAATTTAAGTTCAAATTAATGGAAGTTCATAATTCTATTGACATGATAGCCAAGGTTTATCTCATCATTCATATAACCAATAGATAAAGAGAAAGCTTGCTTAATTCTTCAAATATCAGACTTATAATTTTCTTCATATAAAAAATAATTAAAAAAAACCCATAATAAATATAAATTATAATAATTTTTAAAAATTAAATTTAACCAATATAACATCACATTGTCATACAAAATTAAATTAAAATGTCAGGTTGAATTTAGCCTGTCTATTGACATCCACATAAATAGTTTTGGCTGAAGTTAATCAGCTCATCTTTTCTTAATGGTGTTTAGATAATATAAATTTCTTTTAAATCAATGCTGTCTAATTTTATTTAGAGTTTGTGCAATAAAGATGGTCTTATTGAAAAAAGTACATGCTTTCTTATTAATGACTAGATATTTATTTATTTCCCAGTGAGACAACGTGGGAGTCATAGAAACATGGAAAATATTGCATAAAACCTTTAGATGGCATATAAAAGATTCTATGAAATTTTTAGTCAAAGCTATTTGTGTTCAATATTTTTCTACTATGTTCCATTCCGAACCATTATAATATTTATCATTTCTTGTTTGTCTTCTTATAAATTTCTACCCCATATTTGTATAGATTTTAAATTTATATTTATCTCACTATGATAATGGAGTTTACATTTTTGATACACTTCAAATATAGAGGATTCAAATGTATTGGAAAATTTTAACCAAAGCTTCTTTTAGAATTTAGATGGTGTGAAAATTGTTTATGTTGTATTGTTTTTTTAATTATTTTTATCTATTTATTTTAATGTAATAATAAATGTATAAATTAGTGTATTTTTATATGAGAATTGAAAGATAATTTGATTGTCATTTAATTTTATCATTATAGATTTCAAAGAATTAGTTTTAATGCACACACATTACATTCATGCATTTAGGTCAAAATTGTGAATGTCAAAATGAGCCTAGTTCACATCTACATTTTTTTTCAAAATGACTCTTGAACTCTACAATTCAAATTTATAAAAAATTGGGCACATTTCTCTCTATTCTCACTAGTTGTTATGAGCTAGCTAAAATGCAAATATTTCAAATTACGTGTTAGGATGTTGTATAATATAGACAAAACATAATTTATGTTAGTGTAGGATTTTATTGTGTTAGTATAGTTTTTCCTACACTTTTATTTAAATATAGTGAATATTACTATGAGAAGAGTGAGTTGTTAACATCTCTAATGGGAGTTACCTATTTTTAGACATTTTTGATGTAGTATATCCATTGATCATATTTACTACCTCTTTCCCTCACTTAGTCTATATATATACTCAATCTCCTATATTGTATTTATACATTCATGCTTGTATGTAGGTTCATGTTTTTTTAGATCTCTTAATGCTATTTTTCCTTTTGAAGTATTTATATTTATTTAATTGGATTCTAAACCTAGAATAATATTTTAATCTTTGATCATTTGTATTTTAGTATTATAGTTTCTATTTCATACATTAGATCTTAAGTTATCATCTATTTCACAAGAGACTTGAAGCCTCCCCCCCCCCCAAAAAAAAAGAGAATAGCCATCCAATAGAGAAAGAAAAGACATCTTCATAGTAGAGAGATAAGGACTAAGAAAACACATGAAATATCAATCGTCATTCACCCCTATTAAATATTGTAGATCAAGATACCTAATTTTTGTAAAGAGCTTAGTGAAAATATCAACAACGCACTTGGAAGTAAGTTAGTAGTGAAGATCAATGACCTATTTATGGATAAGCTCCTAAATTTAATGCATGTGAACCTCTATGTGCTTGCTCTATTAATTATGGACTAGGTTATATGATATATAGATATGAATTTGGTTGTCACAAAATATTATTGATGTTCATAAATCCTTGATACTAAACTTAGTGAGAATATGTTGAAGCTAAACAACATTAGTGGAGGTATTCATAACCCCTAAAACTTGACCTTAATAAAATACATAGAAATAGGAAACTACTTTATTAACCAATAAATTAGACCTAAACTAAGAGATGAGTTATAACCTAAAGTGGACTTGCAATCTTAAGAATTGCTTGCCCAATATGAATCTGGGTATCCAAAAAAATTAATATCAATATATGCTATGTGATAAATTCCAAAACTATGAGTACCTTAAAAATATAATAGAGAATTTTCTTGGTTACTTTCCAATGTGGCTTATGGTACTCTTGCATAATATAGAGACCATGCCCATATCATATAAAATATTAGGCCTTATGTGATTCAAATAAACAAGGCTCCCAAAAAGTTATTGATACAAAGTGTGATCAACCAAAGGTGAAGAACATTGAGCCTCAAGTTTGACTCTGAAAAGAAAGGTTCAATCAAAGTAGGCTTGTAATTATTCATGTGAAACCTTGAGCTCAAATCTAGAGAATACTTGGATTATGTAATGGTGAGATCCCATAAGAAGATTGAGATATTTAATATTGATAAAATAATACAATAATCCCACATTACTCTTCAAAAAAATCATGGAGGATAATTTTAATTTCCATAATAGATGAATTAGAAATCCTCATGATCAATAGATCATCAACATATAGAAATAGAAAGAGGAAATAACAATTGTGCTATGAAATGTAGATGTTTAGATTTGAATGGAAACAAGAGAACCCAAGTGTGAGAAAGAAATCCATCTTGGAACACCAAACTTGAGGGACCTATTTAGGCTTTAGATATATTTTCTAATTATACAAACCAAAGAACCCTAAATAAAACCTTGGGGATGCTCCATGTATATTTATTCTTTAAGATATCTATGAAGAAATACACTACTCACATCCATCTAGTGAATCTCCCAATGATGTGATGTAGTGATAGAAAGTGTGAGTCAAATGGAATTCATATTTTCAATAAGTCTAAAGGTATTAGAGTAATAAACAATGAGAACATTGTAAAAATCCCTTCCAACTAACCATGCCTTATACTTATCTATGACCCATTTGTGAGGAATTTTTTCCTATAGATCCACTCATATGGAACGAGATTCCTTCCCTTAAGAAGGGAGAAAATATCCCAAGTGTGGTTTTTATTTTAAGCAGCTATACTCCTACATAGCATAATCCCACTCAAGAATGCTTGATTTCTTATAAAAAGTGTGTATTAGAGATAGTAGAAATGAATATATGTGGATACCCCTAAAAATTTGAATATTTCCACCCAGTGTCTAATGGATCCCCAACCCATTTTCCTACAACCTTATAATGTTTGTCAATCCCAAAGTGAACTTGAAGTTAGGGAATTAAGAGGAGAATAATCAACCTTTGAATGATGAAAGTGGTACAAATGAGTTGAATCATCATCATCAATATTAGCATCTAAAGTAAAGGAGGAAGACTCATTTTCATACAAAAACATACCTTAGTGGATTTTACTACTTAGAAGATCTATTATCTAGCCAAAATGACTCTAATATGAATGTAGGAGGATGGGAATTATCAAGATTTGAATTCAAATATCCAACCTCAAAGAGGACACTCATATCAAAGAAGAGCTCATGTATAGTAGGGTGGAGCAATTGATAACCCTTAACACCATTTAGATATCTTACAAATATGCAATACCTATTTTGCAAAACTATGGCCTTACATTTCTCTACAAGAATTTAGGCCCTTGTAGAAGAAGTGAAAAAATTGAAGTGCTTAATTTATAGTTTTTAACCACTTGAAGCTTCAAAAGGAGACTTTAGGGATTAATTTATGTATAGAAATTAAATTTATGGTCTTCAACCAATATTGAGGTGCAAGAAATTTAGAGTGTAACATGTAGTTTCCATTTTCTTTAAAGAATAATTCTTGCATTTTGTCGCAGCATTCTACTAAGTATTGTACATGAAACTATGCACTATTTAAATCAATCATACATATGTATGTGAAAAATTTCTTAAAATAATGGTTGACATACTCACTACCATAGTCTATGCATAAAACCTTGTTGGGTTTTCTTAAATGCTTCCTTACAAAATATATGAAGTCTTGAAAGTTCACAAAGACCTCAAAATTCTACCTAGGAAAGTAAACCCAACTATAATTAAAAAAGTCATCATTAAATGTCAAAACATATCTAGTGAGCTACTAAAGGAAAGATGTTGAAATGGACTATCCAAATAATTATAAACCAACTATGTTATTGTAGTGTAGAAAAATAGATCCTTTGACATTTTCACACTTGATATGGGAATAATTAATGATAAATTGGACTTAATGTCGCCTCTATCTAGTGTTGTGAGGTGTTTTACACATCCACGTTAGGTCTTGGGCCCATTTTAAGTTGAATTAACCTAACTTTTTCCTAATTTAATATTGTAAAATGTATTTATTGAAATTTTCACATTGAATTAGGGAGGCATGTAAATCAAGTGGACCTAATCTGGTGTTGTAATGTGTTTTATACATTCACAGGTGATTTAGGGCCCTTCTAAGGTAAATAGACTCAATTTTTCCTTAATTTAGTGTTGTAAAGTGTATTTATTTACACTTTCACATTGAATTTTGGAACCTATTGCATTTATGACATTTATGTCAACATTAATAGGCCCCTATGACCCCATATTGTACATCCCATGGCATATTTTTATCAAAAACTTGACAAAATCAACATAAAAGCTTAATTTGTTCATTCCCTAACATCCTAGCTAGCAAAATAGCCCCTGTGGGACCCATTCGCAACTTTGGGTGAATGAGTCCCATATAGCTGGGACTCATTTGCCCAAGATGGTGAATGAGTCCCATTTGAGCTATTTTTGGGGTTTGAGCTGGAAAAACTAGGTTTTAAGTAAATAAATTTCTTCAATGTTAGCCTTAAAGATCAAATTAATGATCAAGCAAGTGGACTACCTATATAAATGAGCTCTCAAATCATTATTTCATCTATCCATCATTCATTCATGTTATCAAGTCAAGCACTCAAGGGTTTAGCATTTCAAGTCTTCACAAGGTCATCAAGATAACTTTCAAGATCATTTCTAAGGCATTCAAGAGCAAGATTCTTCATCAATTGTTGCAGAACCTCAAGATCAATCATCATGGATAGGTTCTAATTGTATTACTTCATGTTCATTCTTCATCATTTTATTTCATCATTTGGTTTAATTACCTCAAAGGGGTTTGACCAAGGCAAACCCCTATTCCCTAACAATCAACATTTTCTCTCTCTTTCTTTGTGTGATTGTAGATCTAGGTGCTTTGAAGGCTTGGAGATGATTGAAGAATAGGTTTAAAACTTGTTGGAGTCATCTCCCTATTGGAAAGGTCAAAATATTCATAAAAGGTCACTTACAGCCCCAAAAATTAAGATTTCAGATCCGGACACCTAAAGGAACAAATTGAGCAAATTGAGGAGAGTAGATCTAGACTTTGAATTTACAAAAAATTCAAACTTGACTCATTCGCCATTAATGACGAATGAGTCCCACTGTAGGTTTTTTTGAATATTTTTGTAGATTTGGATACCCATTTGCTTGAAACTTGCTCCGGTACAATTTTCCAAATATGGGACTGATTCACCCATAATGGAAAATGAGTCCCAATAGGCCTAAAAAGCAACAATTTCAGAATTCTAGAGCTATTTTCAGTCTTCAACACACTACCAGGTTCATACTTTCTATTTTATAGCTTTTTGTTTAACTTTACTTGTATTTCCAAGTCATTTTCTAGGTTGTTTAGTATATATTTTCTTATCACATTGTGTTTTCAAACATTTCATGTTTTCCAAGTTTACACGTAGTGGTGAACCCCTTTTCTTATTTCAATCATATCATAGGATAGTCCCTTAGTAGATATCTTGCCTCTATTCCATTCTTGGGGTGAAGATCTCTAGGGCATCCTTGAATGTTAGTTGGACAAAAGTGATGTTTTATGTCTTAAACCACAAGCAACATCCATTTTTCAACTAAACATTTTGGTGAACCTGCATTTCAAATACCTTCTTTACTAATTTAGAGTCCATCATCATCCTAGATCTAGCTTGCATTGACTTTGCATTAGGGTTGCATTAGTTAATTGGCATCTAGGGTTTCTAAAATTTTGCATTAGTGAAAGTGCATATATAGGTTGCATTTTTGCATCTTAAATCATTGAAAATAATCTAAAAATTGTATTTTCACTTAGGATACATATCACACAACATAAAAGCATCAAAATCCATTGAAAATTCTTGAAAATTTTGAAAAAAAATCCCTATTGGGACTCATTCGCCACCTTGTGAGAATTAGTCCTAGAACAAATCTGAAATAGCCTTTTATATCACTAAAAACCTTGTTTTTACACTTATGTTTGTTGCCATTAACTATTTGTTTCAGTTAGTTGTGTTTATGTTACATGCATTTCATTAAATCTAGCTTAATTTGACTCATTTCATGCATTGCTTAATTTCAAATGTGCATTCACAACATTTCATTTTTAGATCATTGCATAGTGTAATTAGTAAATTACCTTGTTTGAAATTTGAAAATTACATTTCATCCTAGGTCTTTACATTGCATTTTAATTTTGCATTTAAATAATTAGAAATGACATTATTTAATTTCATGACAATTATGGATAGAATTATATTTTTCAATTCTCATTTACAACATTAGTTCCTAGTTCATTTAGATCAGATTCATCAAAAAATGAAAACAAAAAACAAAAAACATCAAAAGAAGCAATTAAAAAAAATTACACTTAGAAAAAGCATATCATACAAGCCCTTTAGTAGTGATGACTTAGACATGTTAGATGAATCCCTCCAAGACTTCTTCTCACTAAGATCATCCACTAAAGGTTTGAACAAAATGATGCAAGCATCGATAATCATGATAATCATAGTTGTTCCTCTCCCGATATCACTCCCATTGGTGATGAAGGTATCTTGGTGCAAGATGGCACAATCATTGCAGATCATGAAATTCTTGCTTTTCTTCCTTCTCCTTCCCCTTGCAAAGACATTATGACACACAAAGCTAAAATTATGGCCACTACTTTACCTAGTCCCCATTCATCTCCCAACACCTCCCCTACCTATGAAAATGCTTTACTGAATAAGGATACAATCGTGAACGATCATGACAAACACATTGGTGTGGAGGATATGTTGATATTTGAGAGCTATGATAATCCTACCTCTCCTACTCAAGCAAACATTATAGGACATGGGGATGTAAATGTAGATACTCATGACAAGCAAACCTTTCCTTCTCCCAATATCTTCTTTAGACATGAAGAAGATAGTTTAGTGTTAGAAGATATCATTATTGAGACTCATGAGAATCTTATTCCTCCCTTTCTTGATGCCCGTACCATTTGGGAAGACTTATTTGAAAAAAAATTCAATCATTGGTAACCATGAATATCCTAGTTATCCTTCTCTTGATGCCTCTCCTATGAGCAATGAAGCTAATTTATCAAACCCAACCATGAAATGTGATGAACCCATTGTTTTTCACTTTCCTAAAAGCTCTCCTACTAGGGTAAATATCATGGCACAAGAGAATGAGACCTTACAGAAAAAGGATGACATTATGGACAACAATAAAATTTCCCACTCTCCTAATCTCTCTCCTATTGGTAAAGAATATATTATGGTGTTACAAGATCCCATCGATTAGAATCACGAGGAAAAAATTATTGAACAACGAAACACCATCACGGCGAAGCAATAAAATCAAACCATTGATCATTCCCCTACTTGCAATGAAGTCATTTTGGAAGAACCAACCTCTAAATTTCAAGAAAATTTGATTTGTAGTTCTCCTAAAAACTCTCCTAATAGGGAAGGTATCATGGTGCAAGAAAACATCAACACTATCATGTGCAAACCAAAAATCAACCTCACTCTAAAGCATCCTGAATTGCTTGATATGGATTTACCACCATCATGGGAATGCTTTAAAAATCATGAAACCTTGAAGCAAATGTTAGGATTTTATGACAAGTCACCCTCTACTCCTCAAAAGAAAAAGGTTACATGTGCTATGATCAGTACCAAGAAAAAAGATATAGAAAGACAAAAAGAAAATTGAAGCCACAAAGTTATTGGAAGATGTTGTGGAACCTTTGATTTCATACCTATATCCTTGGGAGAATACAAGCTCATAAAAAAAGAATCTAAAAAGAGGAAAGAGAAACTGGTAACAACAATACAAAATTCAAAAGCATCCACTTCAACCACCTTAAAATAAAAGACAACATCCAAGGAAAACTTTGAGGAAATTGAACAACCACCAAATCCAACAAAAGTGACAAAACTTTTTGGAAGATATTTTACACTTATGACGCAACTTGGGAAAGGATGTGATGCTATAGAAAAAGGTATCCATGTCCCTATAAAGCCTAAAACGCAAGAAATTTCTAATGATCTTGGTTATTGTCTCTCAAAACAAAATCCTTCATTCAATTTCAACACTATCACAAAAGATTCTTCCAAGACAACTTTAACCTTGGTACATCCTAAACTGATAGATATCTCATTAAATATGTATCAAGTAGAAACTTTGTTTATTCATCAAAATATCATACTCACTATTGCATGTTTTACATTCATCGCAAGGGAAGCATATCATCATCCATTCTAGGCTCACCCTTGTCCTGCACTAAGTGGGAGTAAGGGGTTAGGAAGTCTTATCCCCATATGTCACTTGTCATTGTCTCTTTTGCTAGTCATTAACCTTTCATGAACATATAAGAGAAATCTTGGGATGTGGATGACATGCCATAAGTTGACTCGCATGTGACATACTTATTCATGATGTATCTCAATTCAGAAACATATTACTTGGAATAGGGCTTTCCAAGTTGGCTCTCATGTCTTCTTTCATTGGCTACTTTAAAGAAATTTCTCATAGTGTTGGTGTACCAACCGCTTTAAAGTGGGGCATACATAGATGACATCTTTTGGAAAATTTCATGGCATGATTTTCTTTTTTCTTGTGATGTGTCCTCTTCTTGGTGGTGTCATTTGGTTTGATGGTGTCCAAGAGTGTATGATCTAATGACATTGCATGATGTGAATGAGGCATCCCATGGGTGATGATCTAACACTTTGACTTGTCCTCTCTTGGAGACATTAGGCACAATGCTCCCTAAGAAGAAGACCTTACATGAACAAAGCAAAATCCCCCTTAACAAAATTTTTACATAACATTCAAAAGCATTTACAAAAGCATTACATTATGGTGCCTTATCAAGTTATCAGGAGCATAACTTTGGTATGGTTAGTATGATGAGAAGCCGACACACTAGCATGACTTTCTCATTATATGGTGAGAAGCCGACACACTGGCATGACTTTTTCACTAAACCACTTTGTTGGGACAACTCACCTCGTGGACGACTTGATGTTCTGTGTCCCCAAAGTGAGTGCATCTTTTCCATCTCATTTTTCTTTCTTTTAGTTCTATGGCATTGCATAATTTTGTATCTTGTTTTGCTACATATCATACACCTTGTGTGTGTCCTCTTGTGCTTATGTTGGTTTTACTTAGGATCTTGGATCCTTGGGGATTGACTGCTACCTTGATCTTTGTCATCCTTTGTTATCTTCATTGGTATGATTGGACCCCTCTTAAATGTCTACTTTAGTGTGAGTTTGAAGCAAGTTCACCCTCTCACTAATGTGGGGGCTAAATGTAGTGTAGAAAAATGGATCCTTTGACATTTTCACACTTGATATGGGAATAATTAATGATAAATTGGACATAATGTCGCCTTGATCTAGTGTTTTGAGGTTTTTTACACATCCACATTAGGTCTTGGGCCCATTTTAAGCTGAATTAACCTAACCATGTCCTAATTTAATGTTGTAAAATGTATTTATTGACATTTTCACATTGAATTTGGGAGGTTTGTAAATCAAGTGGACCTAATCTAGTGTTTTAATGTGTTTTATACATTCACATGTGATTTAGGGCCCTTCTAAGAGCTAAATAGACTCAATTTTTCCTTAATTTAGTATTGTAAATTTTATTTATTTACACTTTCAAATTGGATTTTGGACCTTATTTTATTTATGACCATTATATCAACATTAATAGGCCCCTATGACCCCATATTGTGCATCTTGAGGAATATTTTGATCAAAAACCCAACAAAATCAACAAAAAAGCTTAATTTCTTCATTCCCTAACATCCTAGCTAGCAAAATAGCCCCTATGGGGCCCATTTTCCACTTTGAGTGAATGAGTCCCATTTGAGCTATTTGCGGGGTTTGAGTGGGAAAAACTGGGTTTTAAGTTTAAATTTCTTCAATGTCGGCCTTGGGGATCAAATTAAATATCATGTGAGTGGATTGATTATATAAATGAGCTCTCAAATAATTATTTCATCCATCCATCATTCATTCATGTTATCAAGTCAAGCACTCAAGGGTTTAGCATTTCAAGTCTTTACAAGATCATAAAGATAGCATTCAAGATAATTTATAAGGCATTCAAGAGCAAGATTCTTCATCAATTGTTGCAGCACCTAAAGATTCATCATCGTGGAAAGGTTCTAATTGTATTGCTTCATGTTCATGCTTCATCATTTTATTTCATCATTTGGTTTAATTACCTCAAATGGGTTTGACCAAGGCAAACCCCTATTCCCTAACAATCAACATTTTCTCTCTCTTTCTTTGTGTGATTATAAATCTAGGTGCGTTGAAGGCTTGGAGATGATTGAAGAATAGGTTTCAAACTTGTTGGGGTCATCTCCCTATTATCAAGGCCAAAATATTCATAAAAGGTCACTTACAGCCCCAAAAATTAGGATTTCGAATATGGACACCTATAGGAACATATTGAGTAGATTGAGGAGAGTAGATCCAGACTTTGAATTTCTAGAAAAATAAAACTAGAATCATTCACCATTAATGGTGAATGAGTCCCATTGTAGGTGTTTTTGGATATTTTTGCAAATTTGGATACCCATTTTCCTGAAACTTGCTCTAGTACAATTTTCCAGATCTAGGACTGATTCACTCAGAATGGTGAATGAGTCTCACCGGGCCTAAAAAGCAACAATTTCAAAATTTCAGAGCTATTTCAAGTCTTCAACACACTGATAGGTGCTTATTTTTTGTTTAATAGCTTTTCATTTAGCTTTATTTGTATTTCTAAGTCATTTTCTAGATCATTTAGCATATGTTTGCATATCACATTGTGTTTTCCAACATTTCATGTTTTCCAAGTTTACACTTGGTGGTGAACCCATTTCTTGTTTCAATCATACCATAGGATATTCCCTTAGTAGATATCTTGCCTCTATTCCATTATTGGGGTGAAGATCTCTAGGGCATCCTTGAATGCTAGTTGGATAAAAGCGATGTTTTATGTCTTAAACCACAAGCAACATCCATTTTTCAACTAAATAGGTATTTATGAAGATTTTCATGCCTTTCCTTTCTCAAAATTCTCCATATAATTCTTACCTAGGATACATCCCTAGTAAACACAATTAAAAAAGAGAACATAACAAAAAAAATGTAACTATAATCTACTAGATAACCTGCTACAAGTAGTGATAGTTAAAATGGCTAAACCAGACATGTCATAACTTACTCATCTCATCAAAATAAGAAAGAAAATAGTTGAAGAAGCCTGGTCAGGAATAAAGTGAGAAAGGATATAAATCCAATACTAATGATATACTATCCTCATTGTAATCATAGAATCGTGTATATCTCATTAATAATTAGTAAATTGAGAGTGAAATCTATTGCCAATTGTTGTTATTGATGTCAACAATGATTGTTGGTTTGTATTTGATGTCAATTCTTAGTATGATTGCTACACATGTTTGTGAGATTATTGGAATTTATGTCATTGACAAGTTTGTTTCCTCAACATTGATTTTCGGTTGTCATTGTTGATAATATTTAGTTGGTGCTATCATTGATATATACAAGATGAGTTGTTGAAACTCACAGTTGGATGTCATGCCCTATCTAACAAGAGTTGTTGAAGCTCATGGTTGGATGTCATGCCATGTCTAAGAAGATTTGTTGAAGCTCATGGTTGGATGGCATGCCCTATCTAAGAAGTTTTATTGAAGTTCATGGTTGGATGTCATTCCTTATCTAAGAAGATTTTCTAAGAAGATTTGTTGAATTTCATGATTGGATGTCATGTATTATCCCATGTCAAATAAAGTTGTATTATGCATTATTGTTGTCAACAAATTTTTTTCATAATGATATATTCAAATGAGTATTAGAAGCATTAAGATGAGAATTAGAAGCATGATTGATTGAGGAGAGATGTTTTTTAAGTTCTACAGTATGCCTTATTATCTCCTATTGTTCCTAATGAAGTATGTGTTTTTGAAAGAAATATTTTGGTTCAGGAATTTTCCTTGAAGTTTACTGGGAGAATGCTCTACATTCCTCCACTGATGAAGATATGATCTTGTAGTTTTGGATCTAATATTAGTGCTTTGTGGATGTTGCACTAGATTATTTGTTCAGGTCACCTATGATGCTGTGGAGAGTTATGTGAATTGCAGAAGGTTGGAAATGTTGTTGGTTGGTTGGACTAGTCTGGGAAATGATCCACATTTCTTTGCATTGATGTCTCTGCTCTTGCAACTTGGTGAATGTGATCTTAGTGTTTGTGCAGTGTTTTAGTTCCAATTTGAAGTGTTGAATTGCCTTGCTAGTTTTTCTACTAATGCTACATCATCTAGCTATGTATAATGTGCATCTTGAATGTTCAATTCTCTATTATTGTTCATTCTATAGAGGCTATTGGTGGCATTACAGTATGAAATAAGTGTATTGAAGTGTTGTGGGATGTTCAAGGATATCCCCATGTAATTTGCATGATGCTAATTGGCTACTTTGGTGCCACATTGTGTCTTGTGTTAGCTTTTATGGCAATGGAAAATGTATCCCTCTACATTTTTGTGCTTGTTTGGGCCCTCCTTGTTAAATTAAGCATAATATTGCCTTGATTTATTGTTGTAATGTGTTTAGCACATTCACATTAGGTCTTAGGCCCTTGGAAGCTATGTGGACTTAGTTAAACCTTATTTAAGGTGTTGTAAAGTTTTGTACCACACTTTCACACTAATCTAGGGTTTTCATTATTAATTGGGCTTCTTTATGCCTTATTTGGCCTTATTTTGCATCCACAAGCCTTAATTAATGCATCTTTCTAAGGATAATCCTAACATAAATGACCATCCAATCATGATTCGGGTGTTTTTGGATTGTATGGCCTAGATTTAGTTATCTAGGACTCATACACCACAAGTCCCACCTAAGCTTTGGGGCCCTGATATGGATTTCACATGAATCTAGGCATTTCTTTAAAAATGTGTCCCATAGCCTAGCCTAATGGGACTCATACGCCACTTCTGGCATATGAGTCTCGTGTGGCTTAAAATTAAATTAAATTCAAATTATTTGTGGGATTTTATTCTACTAGATTTGATGTCGGCTTGTAGTACATTGTAATTTCAATAAATTTGGCATAAACAAGTATAAATACAAGGTTATTTCACTCATTTTCTCCTAAGCTTTCAAGTATTCATGCATTCTAGAAAATTGGAGATCACAAGAGCATCCAATATTTTACAAGAGCATTCAAAATTCTTCAAGAGCTGATTTTTAAGTGTTTGGAGCATTATTTAAGTATCAAGCATCATGTCAAAGTCACCATGCATCATGTTTGTGTTTGAGCTAAAAATTTTGATGTAGGGTTTCATGATTCAAGCAAGTACTCAAGTCAAGATCCACATCCATTGGAGCCACTTCATACATGTTTGCAGCATTTTATTCCTAGGGTTTGGTGAGTTGCAACATATCATTTTGTTCATTCATCACTCTTCCTTTCCATTAGATTTCATTACAAGGTTTGATTACCAAAATAGGGTTTGACCAAGGAAAACCCATTTCCATTAGAAAAACAACATTTTTCCCTCTCTTTAGTGTGTGATTTGTAGATCTAGGTTGAATACCTCTAAGGAGAAAGATTGGAAAGAAGTTGTCAAGTGTGAAAAGTCACCCAAGTTATCACCTTTTTTAGAAGATCATTAAAGGACACCTATAGATCAGAATTTAACAATTCAGATATGGAAATCAGGTTGAGAAAACAAAGCAGAGGTTGAAAAGCATATTCAGATCTTGATCCTCTAAAAAATTGAAGCAGGACTGATACGCCACTTTAGGCGTATGAGTCCTAGTATAGTCAAATTTCTAGTTTTCAAGTGTTTTAGACTTGTCTCTACTAGATTTTTGTTCTTTCCCAA
Source organism: Sequoia sempervirens (assembly GCA_007258455.2). Classification (NCBI taxonomy): domain Eukaryota; kingdom Viridiplantae; phylum Streptophyta; class Pinopsida; order Cupressales; family Cupressaceae; genus Sequoia; species Sequoia sempervirens. Next base: position 829,754,023 of record VDFB02271358.1, on the reverse strand, counting down.
AAACCCTAATCTGGGACTAAATCATGCAAACGGGTGTATGAGTCCCAATAGGCATTAAATTTAGCATTTTTAGCATTTCAGTCTTCAATCAAGCTTCTATAGGTTTCCAAGTGCCCCTCTTTACATTTCCAGCTTTTTATTCTATTTTGTATTCATTTTTAAGTCATTTAGTAAAGTCTTGCATATCATTAGGTGTGATCATTAGGTTTTGCATGTTACTTGTCTTTCCAAGCCCTAGCTTGGTGGTGAACCCCTCTTTAGTCATTAATCAGACCCTAGGACAACCTTTAGCAGATCTCTTTCCTTCATTCCATCCTTGGATTGAGATCTCTAGGGTTTCCTTAAGTGAAACAAATCACTAAAATAGGAGGAACCCTATCTCTTCAAAGATAGAAAATCCTACACCCTATTTCTGTTGTTTCATTTTGGTGATTAATTCTAATTTGGAGTGCATCATCACCCTAGATCTAGGTTGCATTAACATTGCATTAGGGTTTTGCATTAGTTAATTGGCATCTAGGGTTTTTAATTCTTGCATTAGTGAAAGTGCATATAGGTTGCATTTTTGTCTCTTGCATCATTAAATAAAATCTAAAATATGCATTTTCACTTAGTCTAGAAATCGTCCAAACTAGAAAGCATAACCTTCACTTAGAATTTTTTGAAATCTTTGTAAAAATCCTAAACTGGGACTCATACACCCCTTTAGGTGATTTAGTCCCAATACATGAGTTTTTTCTCGATTTTTGAGTATTCTGTGGTGATTTTTATTCAACATTTAAACCTCTTAGAAACCTTGATTGGGACTCATACTCCCCTCTAGGAGATTTAGTATCGTTTCAAATTTTAAACCGCATTTTCTAGCATTAAAAACTCTATTTTTTTGTTTTTGTTTGTTGCTATTAGTTATCTATTTTAGGTTGTAGATTTTCTATTTTCTTCATTTCATTGCATCTATCTTAATTTCATTTGAATCTGAATTATATCATAGCATTTATCTTTTGTTCATTGCATCTATCTTAATTTCATTTGAATCAAAATTAGAGCATAGCATTTATCTTGTGGTCATTGCATCTTGCATTTCCTTAATTGTCCCTTGTATGAGCTTTTCTAGTTGGTGTCCTATTTATAATACTATTATAGTGAGACATAGTTCGAGACTCATGTCATCTGGTGATAGCACAATCATTATGTATCTTGGGTTATCTAGCTCTTTCACTACTAGTGTTACCACTAGTTCACTAGGTATGGACCATACCCTTAACAACTCTTTTTCTTCAGGTAGTGTGATAAATGTTGAGACAATGGTTGCTAGTTTTTCACAAGAAAACATAATCCAAATTCATGAAGACTTATAAAATCTACAAAATAAAATAAGTATTGAGAACATTTCCACCACTACTATCCCTACCATACATAACATACATCGCATGCTTGAAAGTGAAGATGAAGTTGACCTTGTGCATAACATAGTTCATATTTTTTGAAAACATCTTACCTCAACCACTAGTTGTGCCTTACCTTTGAAAAATGTACCAAGCCAAGGAGGAATTCAAATCCCTCCTCCCACAACAATTGTCTATATTCCTATCTATACCAACCCTCAAGTTATAAGAACAATGCAACCTACTAGTAATGTGATTCCTTCCTTGGGTATTTCCACTAGCATCCCTAGTACCTTTGTGGCATTGCATGTCATATCTCCTACCACTTTACCACCTATAAGCATTCCATTCAATTGTCCCTCAAACACATACACACCTCCACCATATTCATCTCCATCTCAAAATGTAAACAATGATCCTCTCATTAATCAACTTTTGCAAATCGTTTCATCTGTTCAAAAGAAAGTTTCCATGATAAACCAAAATCAAAATGGCCAACCTACATATTATGTCAAAAGAAACCCCTTATCCTTGGAGATATTTAGAATTTTGATGCCACAAGGTATAGAGGTGCCTAGATTTGAGAAATATGGGGGGAAAGGAGATCCTTCTAACCAGGTTTCCGCTTATATCGCCTTATGTAGTGACTTTATTCTTGAGGACAAGTTCTTGGCTGTGCTTTTCCCTAGATCCTTGAAGGATACCTCATAATGGTTTTCCTCATTACCAAATAACTCAATTTGTTCATTCAATGAAATTTTTGAGGCATTTATAAACCTTTTTCAAGTGCATATAACTCCTAAGATGACCTTAGCTGATTTTATGAGATGTAAGCAAAAAGATGATGAAAAGATTACTGACTTTATTTCACACTACCAATCACTTTATTCCCAAATTGATGTAAATATTCCTTACCCTCACCTTCAAATGATTTTCATTAAGAACTTGCAAACTAAGATACAAGATAAGTTTACCATGATGAAGTTCCCCTCCTTTGTGCACTTGTGTACTTCCCTTCGTGATTATCAAAATTTGGTCAGTAGTCGTGAAACAAAATATACCCCTAGTCATCCTGAAAAGTCTAAATCCGCAAACCAAAACAATTATCAACCTTATAGAAAACATAATAAAGGCTTCCTTCAACTAAATCCCCCTCAACAAACAAATCAACTTGTTGATACCCAAGTAGCTACTATAAGGAAGACAACTCCTTTCGCATTTGGGGATCCAACTAGGAAATTCACTGCCCTCCATAACATAATGTCACAACTTTTAGAATAGAAAATGATTACCTTGCCTCTTGTTAAAACTCCTGATCCTAATAAACCTTTACCTCTGAACTTTAGATCAAATTCCTATTGCCATTATCACCAAAAAAATGGACATGACATGAAACATTGTAAGAATCTTAAAAATCTTGTGTAAGACCTCATTGATTCCGGTCGACTATCAATTGTTAATGTTAATGATCAAGGAAATAATTTTGTTGCCCCTCCCAACTAAAACTTGCAAATCTTTATCAACCCTATGCCTAATTATAACATTTCATTTGTCAAAGCTAGCAAAACTAAAAAGAATGATGTGATGAATGTTGACACAGATGGTGACAACAATGATACTATTCAACAAGATCCCATAGATATTGATGAACAAGGTCCTACATATGATATGGTTGGATTGATCGAAGTTATACTTCACAAGGGTCAAACTAAAAAGATTATTGACATTGCTTTCTCATCTAAAGATATACTTAAACATGCACTCAACGGTCCTCTTTACATAGTTGGTCAAATACAATGGCAAGCCCACTAATGGGATATTAATTGATCCCATCTATGAAGAGAATGTGATCATGAAAGAATTCTTACTTGTGTGTGAGCTCTATCAAGAAACATATGATAGACTGAAAGCATTGATAAAGACGCATAATGGTTTCACTTTCCCTACGATGGGATCAATCACCATTCCTTTATAGATAGGACCGAAAACATTAGAGGTCTCACTCTCCATCATCTTGATGTCGGATCAATTCCATGTGAAGCTTGGTTACCATGGCTATGCTCTATGGAAGCCATCCTGTTAGTCGTGCATAAATTCTTAAAGTTTCCCTTTGACAATGAAATATTTACCATGCACCATAGTGGCTTTAATCCTTTGTCCTCTCTAGGGAAATTTTCATTAGATTTCTTTTGGCCTAATCCTATGGAACCTATTAAATCTCAAGAAGAATTCTTTTTCAAATCCTACCAAAAGTTCAAGGAAAAATGTATAGCAAAACTATCCCTTACAAACATGCCTCGGCCTATGGCTGAGCCTACCATCCTTGAAGAAACTATGGTTGAACCCAAATAAATTCCAAACAAAAAATACTAATATAAGACAAATCCTTTTTCTATCTCCTATAAAAGACCAAGAGATAATTTGAAAACAATCCCATTATGCCCCCTAAAATAAAACAAGTTTACCAAACTACAGAGAAAGTGGTTGAAAAACCTTCCATGGTTCCTTCTGTTCCTCCCCTTAGGGAGGAAAAGAAACATATGGTTGATAAACCCGCTCCTACACAAATGCAACTTGGAAGTAATAAAAGAAATAGAAATTCTAGAGAAGGTGTAGATGTTGTGCTCTTGCTTGAAGGTTAAACGAAGAAACAAACAAATAAAATCAAAATCCAAAATTGACTGAAGCAAAACACGATGAGTCTCCCCCTTCACCGCAACAAAAAGATACCATACCACAACTGCAACAAGAGCTAAATCCCTCTTTAGATATTATCATTTGACCTCCTATTGTGATTAATTTAGATAACGATGAGGAGATTTCTAAAATTGACGATGAGCTGCATAATGAATTGAATACATTATTTTCCTCTTCTATGAGCTTACATTATAATTCTCCTAGGAAGAGTATTGAACTTGGTGACAGTCCTAGTTTGGTACTTGCTATTATCCCTTTGGCTAGTTATTTTCCTTCTATATATGATGAACATTATTGGGATGTAAACAACCTACTAACAAGTTGACTCGCATGTTCCTTACTAGTCTTTTACGTTATTTCCTTTTCTTTCATGTGATTGCATGTGCATAATGTGATCCCACATACTGTTCTATTTGATGTAGCTCTCTTTGTGACATTCCTCTATTTGTATCTACATTCTTCTCTATGTCATAAACATTTTAACTTTTCATTTGTCTTGTTTTCCTTTTGGGGATCATGCAAAGAATCGAGACATTCATGTCTCTTCCATGTTGACCCAAAAGCTTATCCTTTATCTTTTCTTTGTCTTGTGTTTTCTTTTGGGGATGACACAAGGCATCAAGACATTCATGTCACTTCCATCTTGACCCAAAAGCCTTTATCTTTGTCTTGTGTTTTCTTTTCTTGTTTCTTTGTTTATCTTTCTTGTGTTTTCCTTTTGGGATGACACAAGGTGTCGAGTCTCTCTTCCATGTTGACCCAAAATCTTTTCCTATCTTTTCTTTTTTTTTCAGTTTTCCTTTTGGGATGACACAAGGCATTGAGACATTCTATGTCCTTCCATGACCCAAAAGGTTTTTTCTTTTTTTTCACTCTCTTTGTGTCATTCTTCTAGTTCTATGAGTATTTGGTGAATGATGATAGTTTTGATCTCTCTTAAAAAAATTGTAGAAAGAACATACTGACCCCAAATCTATGGATCCCTCATGTGTTTGGAGTTTCATTTTGGGGGCAACTCCCTGTCCTTTTCATGACATAGCTTTATTTGGAAACATATTGCTTGGCATAAAGCTTTCCAAGTTAGCTGTCATGTCTTCTTAATTGTTAGCATTTATCATTTGCTAGTTTAAATTAATTTCTCATAGCATGGTGTTTAGAAATTTCTTCAAAGTGGGGGCATACATTGGCATTATTCTTTTTTCATTTTTCATGTTTCATAGTGCATTCCTCTTACTTCATGTGATGTTTCTTTTGCTTTGTGGTGAAATTGGGTGTGATGTCCCTCAAGAGTGTGAACACTCTTAGCATATTATATTCCTCTTAGTGGCTTGATGAAACACACTACATTCCCTAAGTTGTGAATATTCTATTCTTTGATTGGTCCTCTCTTGGAGACATTAGGCACAATGTTCCCTAAGTTAAGACCTTAGATGAACTAAACAAGACTCCTTTCAATGTTCCTTACACTACTTTACATTTTTGGTTATATGGACACCTTGCATAACACACCATAACACACCTTCCATGTATGTGGAGCCATCTTGTTTGTTCATGAGCTTCAAGCATACGAAGCTTTGCTTGCCTCATGAAGCTCGAAGTTCATTGTTTTGTCGCACCTTATCAAAGTTATTAGGAGGTATAGCTTTGGTCTGGTTGGACGAGAAGCCGAACTTAGGCATGAATTTCCCATCGCCACTTTCTTGTGTGTGTGCGCGAATACCGGATGCATGCATACATGAGTCTCACCTTTTTGGATACTCACCCAATGGACAACCTGAAGTTTCATTGCCTCAGAGTGAGCATGCATTTTTGGAAAAACAACCTAGATATGGCTCACAACATGTGGGACAAATAGTTGAAGCTTGATCCACCCCTTTTTGTTTTATTTTTCTTTTCTCTTTGTCTTTGGCAATGTATTCTTGTGCCTTGTTGTTGCTCCATATATCATTTTCATGTGTGTTATTTTTGTTAAAAGGTGCAAGACAACTGAGAGGGGGGTTCGAATCAGTTGTCACACAAATTCAAATTCAAAACTTCAACACTTATCAATTCCACAACCACACTATTCTATTATTAAGTATGAACATGAAACACAAATAACATAAAGTAAAATCAACACAATGAACACCAGAGTTTTACATGGAAAAACTAATGAGGGAAAAACCACAGTGAGGATTAACTCACAATATAAAGATATTATAAAACCGAATATAGAGGCTCACTACCGAGTGCTCACTTCCCAGAAGAGGACTCACTGTCCAAATACAAAGGCTCACTGCCTACAAAAAGGACTCACTATCCTACAGGGAAGCTAACTGCCTACAGATACAAAAGAGAACAAAATATCCACCACAACAATTAACACACATTCACAACTTTGATCAAAATATTGCAGAAACCTTCAACCCAATGCCTTCAAGAATCTAACACAATGAAGTACTGCTACCTCAACTCACTCACACACACTTCTGCTCTTATGATTTGTGGCTTAATTCATCACTTTGTATCACACTTTCAAATATTTTCCATTCAACTTGCATTTATACCATCTTCAACCTTAAAAACTTTCTCCAAGGTCAACCACATAAACTTCATTTCATAAAATTTGAATTAAATCAAAAATTCAACATTCCTGCAGTGGAAAGGAATGAGAGTGGATTAATAAAAATATTTAACCAAGACCAAAAATAATGTCTCAGATCAACCACATGCTTCCTTAATTAAATTTCAATTCTTCAAATGAAGTGTAAACACCAGGTCAGCCAAACCTAATGAAAACACAAATGAACATTGATGTACATGCTTCCCAACAAGAAGATGACAAGTGGATGACAAAAAACACTTCATTATGCATGAGAACACATCTCAGGTTCATTCAAATACAACCGCAACAAGTGAAAAAATCCTCGAAAATCGAACTTCTTCCATCAATCTATCTGGACTATGTGAACACATACAACAACTCAGAAACATGACTTCTAGATCACCAAACCACACACATCTTTTCTAGAACCAAGAGAACACCACTATGAGACATATTTTAGATCTGCAAGATCTGAAGCAAAATAGTGGAGGACTGGAGAGCAGAAACATTTCTCACAGTCCATAGGAGACCAACTCTGCCAGAATAGTTCACACACTGGTGAATGTAACTTTCACATGCCATCAAACCAGAAGCATCAACTCAAAATATATCACCACTAGATCACCATTAGTAAACCTTCAGATCCTCACAAGCATAGGATCAACACAGGAGAACAAAGAGCACATACCAAAGAACATTATGAACACATTCATCACTCTAACTTCTCTTCTTTACTAATTTTCTCAAAAGCACTTGTAAACTCATCAAACCAACACATCTACAACACCATAAAGATAGCTCCATGTACTCACAACATCTCAGAAGCATCTCAACTATACATTTACAATCTGAACTATGTTGACATCACTGACAACATTGATGACAACACCATCAAACTTGCTCATACTTGCAACAATTTTGTGCTTATGTTGGTTTTCCATAGGATCTTGATCCTGGGGGCTTGATCACCCCTTTTGATCGTTGTCATCCTATCTTATCAGCATTAGTGCACTTGGACCCCTCTTGATGCGAGTTTGTCTACTTTAGTGTGAATTTGAAGCAAGTTCCTCCTCACTAAAGTGGGGGTTAAATGTGGCAACAAAAAATGTATCCCTCTACATTTTTGTGCTTGTTTCCAGGACCTCCTTGTTAAATTAAGCATAATATTGACTCGATTTAGTGTTGTAATGCTATTAGCACATTCACATTAGGTCTTGGGCCCTTGTAAGCTAAATGGACTTAATTGAACCTTATTTAAGGTGGTGTAAAGTGTTGTACCACACTTTCACACTAGTCTAGGGATTTCATTATTAATTGGGCTTCTTTATGCCTTTACTTGGCCTTATTTTGCATTCAAAAACCTTAATTAATGCATCCTTCCAAGGATAATCTTGACATAAACCAGCATCCAATCATGATTTAGGTGTTTTTGGATTGTATGGCCCAGATTTAGTGATCTAGGACTCATATGCCACCTTGGGTGTATGGGTCCCACCTAAATTTTGAGGCCTGATATGAATTTCACATGAATCTAGGCATTTCTTGAAAAATGTGTCCCATAGCCTAGCCTAATGGGACTCATACACCACTTATGGTGTGTGAGTCTTGTGTGGCTTAAAATTAAATTAAATTCAAATTCTTGGTAGGATTTTATTCTCCTAGATCTGATGTTAGCTTGTAGTGTTGTAATTTCGGGAAATTTGGCATAAACAAGTATAAATAGAAGGTTATTTCACTCTTTTTATCCTAAGCTTTCAAGTATTCATGCACTCTAGCAAATTGGATATCACAAGGGCATTCAAGAGTTTACAATAGCATTCAAAATTCTTCAAGAGCTGATTATTAAGTGTTTTTTTAGCATTATTCAAGTATCAAACATCATGTCAAAGTCATCATTCATCATGTTTGTGTTTGAGCTAACAATTGTGATGTAGGGTTTCATGTTTCAAGCAAGTACTCAAGTCAAAATCTACAACATTCAAGCAAGAGTCAAGATCCGCATCCATTGGAGCCACTTCAAACATGTTTGTAGCATTTTATTCCTAGGGTTTCGTGAGTTGCAACATATCATTTTGTTCATTCATTATTCCTCCTTTCCATTTGATTTCATTATAAGGTTTGATTACCAAAATGGTGTTTGACCAAGGCAAACCCCTTTCCACTAAAAAAACAACATTTTTCCCTCTCTTTAGTGTGTGATTTGTAGATCTAGGTTGAAGACCGTCTAAGGAGCAAGATTGGAAAGAAGTTTTCAAGTGTGCAAAGTCATCCAAGTTATCACCTTTTTTAGAATATTGTTAAAGGATGCCTACAAAGCATAATTCAACAATTCAGATCCGAAAATCATGTTGAGAAGACAAAGCAGAAGTTAAAGAGGAGATTCAGATCCTGGTCCTCTAAAAAATCCAAGTAGGAATGATATGCCACTTCTGGCATATGAGTCTCAGTATAGTCAAATTTCCATTTTTTTAGGTGTTTTAGACTTATCTCTGTCAGATTTATGTTCCTGCCCAGAAACCCTAATTTGGGAATAAATCATCCAGAATGGCATGAATCCCAATAGGCACTGAATTAAGCATTTTTAGCATTTCAAGTCTTCAATCAAGCTACTACAGGTTTTTAGGTTCTCCTCTATACTTTTCTAGCTTTCTATTTTTTTTTGCATTCATTTATGGGTCATTTAGTAAAGTCTTGCATATCATTAGGTGTGATCATTAGGTTTTGCATGTTACTTGTCCTTCCAAGCCCTATCTTGGTGCTAAACCACTCTTTATTCATTAATCAGACCCTAGGACAACCTTTAGCAGATCTATTTCCTTCATTCCATCCTTGGATTGAGATCTCTAGGGTTTCCTTGAGTGAAACAAATCAATGAAATAGGAGGAACCCTATCTCTTCAAATATAGAAAAACCCACACCCTATTTCCGTTGTTTTAGCTTTCTAGGTCTTTTGTGGAAAACTATCTAACAGATCATACTCCTTTACTTGTATCATGTGCTTGGGGGTCTTCATTAGTTATGGAAAATGTGTTATGAGGGTATGTGCAGGGTCATGACGGGCCGAAAAGTGGTGATATGATGGGTATGTGTAGGATATGTGGCTAACGATTTTTTTTACCCAAAATTGATGAAACGAAAAGGGTTTTTAAAGGAGATTCTTAGCTTTCCACCAATATATATTATGTTTTACTTTGAATTTAATAAATAAATATTATTCATTTTCTATTTGAATTACGACTAAAGTCCTAATTGAGATGCTGATTGAAAAACATCCATAGCATTCAAACGGTATCACATTTTTTGAATCTAAAATATGTGTCACATTCTATGCTTTGCATACTATAAGATTAAAAAAGAAAAATTGAATTTCATGAAGTTTTGACCAAGTTAAGGTGGTCAAACATACAAGTTTTTATATTTTTAAAAAGTTGTAATAAAAACATCATAATTAATTATTTACTTGGAAAAAAATTACAAAAAAATATGCATCACAAGGACATGAGTCCTCTACTTATATCTAAGATCTTATAAAAAAATATTATCATTTTATTGTGGTTAGGGTGATCAGACAACACCTACTTATTTTTTCTCTGAAATTTAAGTACTACTATATTGAAATTTCAAATTTTCACCAAATAGATTTTTTTTTTAAAATAAACCTAGTAGTTTAGAAACTACATTCAATTTCCTATAGATTCTATTCTTACATATTTTTGAAATAATATAGATAACTTATTCAAATTTTTACGTCAAGTTGCCTAACTCTGATTTTTTCTGAATTTTTCGCCACTTAAGGGCCTATTTTTTCCATGATGATCCTGCACATACCCATGATAGATTTGGGTCCTGACCTAACTTGTTTGGGAACACAACAAGTTAATTCAATTGGAAGAGTTTTTTTTGGATGACTAATTATGTGATTCACATTTCATCCACACGTTTCCTTGATTTCAAATAGGTTGATGTGCGCCTATGTGTAAATTGTTTTGGATCACATTGGAAGAAGTGCTAAGATTTTTTTTGGTCCTCTTTATCCTTTGGATAGGACCACATTATGTTTTGGTAGCCAACTTGTTGAATTTATTATTTATCTTCTTCCTAGTTGACCTAATTGATGTTTTAAAATGTTGTGGTGGATATAAATGCAAGATCATTTCAGATGAAATAAGATGGAGAAGTGTAAAAGTGCAAAGACGTGTGTGCACAAATTGTATTGAAGATCTAGCAAATATAGTGCTCAAGTATGTAAAAGGAAAGATCATTTATGCTTTAATGCCTTAGTTAGTAGAGTGAATTGTTGAAAATTATTGTAATCTCTTACAAAAAATTTATATCCTACTATGAGATAGTGAATCTCATCAGTTCCTTTGTATCTTGCTTTTGAAGTTGTGTTGGCTTCAGTTCTACAAGTCCTTGTGTATCATGCTCTAAGGTAGTGAGCCTTATATTGTGAGTTAACTCTCACCATGTTTTTTCCATCATTGGGTTTTCCATGTAATTTGGTGTTCTTCTTGTGCATGTGTGTGTTGTTTTTTTCATTATCACTGTTGTTGATTTGGTTAGAAGTAGAATTTCTATATTTTTCATTGTTGAGGATTGTTGATCATAATAAGAGTTTAAAATGCTAATTTATTTAAGGTTTTTGGTTGAGATAAGAAGTTTGCATTGTGTTAAAGAGTTTCTAAGTTTTTGAAAGGTTTAAAGTTTCTGATAGGATAGATCCACCCACCTCTCGGTCTCTAAAAATGTTCAATAATTAGTATTAGATCCAAATTCCTCTGAAGAAGCTTAACAACTTAAGGCAAAGATCTGGGATGGCACATGATGGTTCATACAAGGGTCCTAGGTTTGATGGGATTAATTACTCTTTCTAGAAAATTAGAATGGAAGTATGCCTAAACTCTCTTGGGTTTGGTGTCTGGTAATCAGTCAAAAGTGGTTATACTACACCTATCACTCTTATAGATCTAGGTAAAATCAGATTATATAAGCGCAATTCCAAAGATAAGAATGCTATCTTGCATGGATTAGCTGATTTAGAACTTTTGGAGGTGATGAATTATAGTTCTACTAAAGATGCTTGGAAAATTCTTAGTAGCATTTTTCAAGGAGATACTAAAGTGAAGCAAGCTAAGATGTAGATCTTTAAGAGCAGATTTGAGACTCTGAGGATGATAAAAGATGACGACATTGCAATTATATGCTTTGGGTACAAGAATTTGTCTTTGGAATCTCCAGTCTTGGTGGAGAAGTAAAGGAAAGTGAAATTATGAAGAAGGTTTTGATATCTCTCCCAAAATATTACAATCATAAAGTATCTTCCATTGAAGAGTCTAAAGACTTGGATTAGTATTCAGTTGATGAAATGTTTGGTGCTCTTGTTGTCTTTGAGATGAGGGAATTTGATAAAGATGTTGCAATAAAAGAAGCTATTTTCAAAGCTAACAAAAATACTAAAGATGATGCTCCTGATTCAAGAAAGGTACTAGAAAATATAAGGGTAAGTTACCTTTCAAATATTTCAATTATGGAAGAATAGGTCATTTTGCATCTAAATGTCCTTACAAAGTATCAGATGATCTTAAAAAGGTTCTCTATTCCAAAGAAAGTAGTGGTTCCTCTAAAGATGAGGAGAATGATTCAAATGATGAAACTCTCTTTATGACCTTCAATACTACTGACATAAAGTGTAATGTTGGGAAATGTAAGGAGTTTGGCTCCTTAAGTGATGAAGATTTGTGTTCCTCTTATCTGAATCTAGAATCTATGGAACCTAAAGGTTGGGACTTCAACCTAGATAATCAGAGCATATAATTTGAAGGAAAAATCTAGTTTGCTCTAGAAGACTTGAATGAAGCAAGGGGACCAACTCAAAATTATGAAATCTTGCTTGCAAAATCAAAGGAAGAAACTGAAAAATTGAAAATTCAAGTAGAAAAAGGAAAAGAATGTGAAATCAAATTAAAAGAGGCACAAGGTATGATCTCGATTTAAAAGTAAAGGTTGAAGAAGGCAAGAGGATTGAAGAGTGTTGAATGTCAAGATCAATGTCAAAACTGTTGAATTTTTAAAACTTGAGGAAGAAATTGTCACTCAAAGGAATACCCTAAAAAAAACAAAGAAACAAATTGACAAAGGAGAGAGTTTTGGTCTTGAGGATATCACTAAATCATTTGAAAGGCCTGAACAAAGGAGGAGAAAGCTTGCACTAAAGACTCTAAGAAGAATGACTCCAAAGATGCAAAGACTCTTCATAATGGAAATAAAAAAGTGGATTCAAGCCTGACCAGAAGCAAAAAGGATTTGCAAGTCCTTCATCTACAAGACAACATGCTCCTACCAAGTTCAATCAACCCTTTCAAGGTTACCATTTTTCTTGCAATAAATTTGGGCATAAGGTTGTTGATAGCAGAGTTAGACAAAGAAGGAATAATAACATGGGTTAAAGGAAATTCATACCCCAAAGAAACGATACTATCTTATTTCATGGATATTTTTATTCCTACAACAAATATGGTCACAAGGCTTATGAGTGAAAATATAAGGTGAAGAGGAACAACTCTATTCTAGGGCACAATATTGTGTGCTACAAATGCAATAATATTGGACATAAGGAAAACTATTGTAGAAGTGGTTTTTTGAAGCCAACAATTTAGAAAAAGTTTGAATCCCATAATCAACAAGAGAAGGGAAATGAAATGATCTGAAAGGAAGACCATGAGAAGAAAGATGATTCTACACTTATGCATTCTACACAAGATTCTAAGACAAACTAAGATAGAGAATTGTCTGAGGGGAAGATTTCATTTGTAGAACATTTAGCTCCCTAAAAAGAACATGATGTTGAAGATTTTAGCATGAAGGGTTGGGCCCATTGGGTATAAAGTTGTGTAAATATGAAATTTTTGATGAAGGATCCAGTAGAATTAAAAGATTTTCTGAGAGATATCATTTCAATTTGGTGTACGGGTGATCCCACAATACTACTTTACAATTTTTGGGAAAATTGGACATTGAACTAAAAAAAATTAACTAAATCTTCACTTTCGGGTACCTATAGTGGCTAAACCATGAGGAATTTGAAGATGATGCAAACTAGAAATTTGTGACATTTTATCTGTAGGTTCTAAATTATTTTTTTTAATTTTTTTTAATAATATTGCACTTCTTTTTCCATCTCCTTCGAAAACTAGTTTTTAACAGTAAACACCATTTTTAAAGAGTGACATTACTGGCTAACACATAATTTTTTTTCTATGAAGGATAAATTTTTATTTATTTTTAATTTAGATTCATAACTACGATATCTAGTGCATGGAATTGGTTTCATAGCATTTCATTGAATATTTTTTCTTAATTAAGTTTCAAAGTCAAACTAGTTACAATCTAGACATGATTTATTGGATAAAACATAATTTTTTTGTATGTATCAAAATTATTTCTTTTTTTGGGTTGGATCAACAACATCAATATCTAGTGCATAGATATCTTTCAATTTTTTGATAATGCTGCAATTTTTTCCCTGTGTAGAATAGGGGAGTTTGATTTTAATTGAAAAACATACATTCACAAGAAATAAAAAACAAATATAATAATCAAATTAAATTTATTTAAAATTATACTTTTTGGGAAGCTTATAATAAGGACTACATAGTTACAAAAATAAATTTTAAATGAATTGTTTGATCCCCCAAAAGGTAAATCAAAAGTAGTTTTGTATCATCATTTTGATAGGTGTAAAGGAGACTTCGTTATAGCTATGGTTTAAAACTAGTGGGGTCCTATCCAAGGGGGTTTGATCTAAGGTGGTTTGATCAAACCCTCTTCAATTGGAATCCTTTAAATGGAACTTTTCAACGCTTAAATCATTATATTTTCTAAAAATATTTGATTTCAGCAAAAATCAAGATCTCTTAGAAAGTGTAAACCACTATTGTGGGATCACCCGTACCACACATAAAGCTAAAGGTTGAGAAAGGTAAGTTTTAGAAGTTTTCCAAGGATTTCACAATGTATTCTGTTTGGTAAAGTCAAGGTATTCTGGTCCACACCTATTCATAGAAGAGGCTTTTTCCTTGTGGTCCAGAAGATAAGTTGATCAAGATGTGAAGGTATTATTTCCAAGCTTTCAAGTCTTTATACCTTCTAAAGTGAAAGATATTAGTGACAGAGTTCCAGTCGATACTCTAGCATAGTGAAGTAATGTTGAAGAATTATTGGAATGTTTTGCATTCATCTGAAAGTATTTTTTTGTCCATATAGATCTATGGACATGTCAAATGCATCTTATCTTGTTGTATGTGATGATTCGGTGTGTCACAAAGCTCTATTTTTAGATAACAATGTGCTACAATTCCTATCTATTCTATAAAACATATGTTTGGGTACTTTTTCCAATTGGTGTTTGAAAAGTTCAATTATATGTGTTGGTGTAGTTTTCAAATTTTCTCTGTATATAGTATGTTTGGTTTCTGAATTTCAAGACAATCCTAAGCAATCTCATGAGAAAGATGTGAAAACAATCTTCGGATACTTGAAGGGTACTCTGGATTATGATCTATGGTATAAAAAGGATAAATACTTTTCTCTAATTGCTTATACTGATGTTGATTGCAAAATTTATGTTGATGAACAAAGAAGTATAAGTTGAAGTACATTCTTTTTGGGATACAAATTGGTCTCTTGGTTAAGTAAAAAGCAAGATTTGGTGCCTTTATCCATAGCAGAAATAGAATATATTTCTACAAACATCTTATTGCACTCAAGCGCTTTGGATGAAGTAGACCTTGAAGGATGTGAAGGTGGGTTATGATGAACCCATTCCTATACTATGTGACAATACAATTGCTATAACATTTCCAAGAATCTGATAATGCATTCAAGAATAAAACACATTTCAATCCGATACCACTTTTTGAGAGAGAAGGTTGCAGAACATGAAGTAAGATTGGAGTATGTGCCTACCAAAGATCAGATTGTAGATATCTTCACAAAGGAACTTTCAAAGGATACTTTTGAGTATTTATGATAGAAGCTATAGGTTATTTCCCCTCCTTGTTCTAACTAGATACATAAATAGTGAATCTTTCCAAGAGAAAAAATCATGTCACATATTTTCTCTTGGATTGATGAGTGCTACCCCTTAGGGGGAGCTGGTAGTAAGGGGGAGTCCTAAAGTAGTTGTGTAGTTGTTGTACATGTATAGCTATTTGTAGTTCAGATGTGTTGTTGGTCAAAGGGGGAGAATATGTTGCTACTTTGAAGAGGATATTTTTTTCCCTTTGTTCCTAAAGTTAGAATAAGTGATGTTGCTTTATACAAATATATATGGCCCTTTGTCCTTGATGTCAAAAGGGGAGAGTGAGCAATGTGTGTTTCCATCAATGCCAAAGGGGGATATTGTTGGTAGTTTTTGTCATTGATGTCAACACTAATTGTTGGTTGTCTTTGATTTCAACTCTTAGGATGATTTCTATACATGTTAGTGATATTTTTGGTAGTTGTCATTAAAAAATTTCTTTGGTCAACATTGATTTTTGGTTGTCATTGTTAACAACATTGAACTGTTGCTATCATTGATATATACAAGAAGAGTTGTTGAAGCTCATGGTTGGATGTCATTCCCTTTCTAAGAAGAGTTGTTGAAGATCATGGTTGGATATGCCCTATCTAAAAAGTGTTGCTGAAATTCATGGTTGGATGCCACGTCCTATATAAGAAGAGTTGTTGAAGTTCATGGTTGGATTTCATGCCTTATCTGAGAAGAGTTTCTAAAGTTCATGATTGGATGTCATATCTTATTCCATGTCAAGGAAATTTGTATTATGCTTTATTTTTGTCAGCAAAGTTGTTTTCATAATGATTATTCAAATGAGGATTAGAAGCATTAAGATGGGGATTAGAAGCATAACTAATTTAGGAGAGATGTTTTGAAGGCTTTTTGTATGTCTTATTCTCTCTTCTTCTATTCCTAATGAAGTACATGTGTTGTTGAAAGAAAGCTCTAGCTTAAAAAAAATTGATTGAAAGCTTTTGGTTTAGGAAGTTTCCTTGAAGTTTTTTTGGGAGAATTCTTTGTATTCCTCCACTGATGAAGGTATGGTCTTGCAGTTTTGGGTATAATTTTAGTGCTCTATGGATGTTGTACGACTATTTTTCAGGTCATTTGTGATGCCAAGGAGAGTTCTATGAATTGCAGAAGGTTGGCAGTGTTGTTGGTTGTCTAGAATGGTCTAGGAAATGCTTTTCATTTCTCTGCATTTATGTCTCTGCTCATGTGGCTTGGTGAATGTTCTCTCTATTTGTGCAATGTCTTAGATCTAATTTCAAGTTTTGAAGTGGTTCGTAAGTTGTTCTACTGATGGTACATCATCTGGCTATATATTTTGTGCTTCTTGAATGAATTTTTATGTTCTCATTTGTTCTGTGATGAATATTGGTGGCATTACAATATGAAATTAGTGTATTGAATTGTTTATTGGATGTTCAGGGAACATCCCCATGTGATTGGCCACTTTCATGATGCATTGTGTCTTGAGTTGGATTTTTGGGTCTTTTGTGGATATCTAGTCGATGGGGCTTGTTCCTTTACTTGCATCATGTCCTTAAGGGCCTATGCTAGTAATGGAAGATGTGTTATGATAGAGAATATCTACATGAAATGTAACAACATTGAAAACTTGGATTGCAACCTTGGTCTTGATTTTGAATAATGAAATTACTAGCATTCAAATTAAAATCTCTTGGGAACTCTTTAACATATTATTTTTCAAGAAAGACTTAAAAATTCCACCCCCTACCCAATTTATGGTTGTTTCCTTTCTCCTTTTGATGGATAGGAGTCAAGTTGAGATGGATGTCTTGAATGAGACGTGGTAGGTTTGTTTAGATGATGGGGATGTTATGATGTGTTATTTCCTCCACAATATTCTCATGTTGGGAAAATATAATAATCACAATAATTATATTAGGATGGCTCTCACGAGGGATTACATCATTCTTCATCATGTAAATTTATATTACAAAAGGTGCTTGATATTAACGAAAGCAAGAATGATCTTAAGGCCATGAGTTAAGATTGTGGTGTAATATACTTTTTGTACACTTGGAAGTTAATTGGGAAGCTCATTATGGAAATTCCCTTCCCTTTGTGTGAGTTTTATTTCTTACATGCGAGGGTGGTATTTTTCCTCATAAGACCATTAAAGGAAATATATGATTGTTGTGCTAAAGATGATAGAGGCTCCAAAAATTTGTGACTCTAGTACTACCAAGGCTAGTGACTATGTCAAAATAGGTAAGGTCATTTACACTTTCTCTTTCTATACTGATACCAAAAGAAGTGGTTGCATTTTAAAAATCATTGTGAGAGTCATTATTTCTTGGATACCTTAGATTACTTCTTGTTGTGATAGTGGCTATTTGTTTTTTTTGGAAAAATGAATATAATGGGAGGCTCACATCTTTAGACCAAACCCATCTCTTGTGAAGCTTCCAAATAAAAATTAGAGCTCTAGGAGTTGTTTGACAAAGGTGGCTTCACTCCGTTCCTCCAAGCTATGAAGGGTTATAAGAAAAAACTCACTTCTATTTTTTTTTTTAATTTCTAGTCTCAAGATGAGGTCACTATTGTTGGCATTTAGTTTTGTGTCTTTGATAAATTTATTTTTAAGGCCATGGGTTTATCTTGTGAGGGCCTTAAGTTGCAGAAGAAGAGAAAAAGGGGAATACAAAATATTTATTGCACTTTTTTGTCAAAAAGGAGAAACTAGTCCATTTCCAAAATGGCTATAGTAGGGAGAAGTTTTTGACTCCATGGGTCTTCGTGAGTTTACATTGTATGGATTATTTTAATCTTGAAGATAGGTTCAAGAAGATTCATGGTTACTATTTCTCTATCCTTAACCATTTGAGACAAGGAAAAAAATCAATCTTCCTTTCTACTTATTCTCATCCCTGGAGGCCTTTATTCTTGATGGTTCCCAACCTTGTACACTAAGGTCTTATTATGGCCCTCTACAATTATTTCCTTACCATGACCCCTACCATCAACCCCAAGGCTAAGAGAAGTGTTAAAATAAAACTTCTTGAATAAAAATCCTTTAAGGCCTCTCCTATTTCTATAAAAAAATATAACCCTATCCCTAGCTCTATGGGAAAAGTGGGTCTTAGGAATAAGGGAAAAGCCTTTACAAAAATTTCCCCCTCCCTCACATGAGTTTTTAGTGGTTTCCCTGCTTAGGAAAAGAAAGGTTGTGGACCTAGATATGCACATGAGGAAAATAGGAAAATAAAAATAAAAAAGATATAGGCCCCATTCCCTTCCCCATTGATGGAGGGACTATTAATATCTCTGATATTGATTGAGGGGATGATGATATTAAGGGGATTATAAATGTGATACCAAAGGATTGGGTGGTCATAGATCTATTGGATTGGAAAAATCATAAAGAGATGAGAGTTCTAAATAAAAGGTAGAACATTAGAGTATGAAGAAGAAGAGAACAATGAGAAGGAGTTTCTTCCTCAACTAGATGATGGCTAGGAGGAGGAGGACTTGAAGAATAGGTCTAAAGAAGATATGAAGGATGATGAAGAAGTGGAGGAACATGATAGAGATGATAAGGAGTAAGATTTGGGTGAGGAGAACAAGAAGGGAGAGATCGAGGATACAAAGGTGATGAAAATATAATTTCAAGTTCCCCCTCCCTCAGGTATCTATTAATCATGGATAAAAATATGGTTAAGGGATATTCGCCTAACAAGGCCCAGTTCACGAAAGAAAAAGATAATGATTATATTAAGAATCTCCAAGCCAAGGTGAAGGAGTTGGAAAAGAAGGTTAAAACTAGTAGCAACAATGACAAGATGAAACAAATAGAAAGTTTCATGGAAAAAATAATAATGCTTACTAATGACATTAAGAACAAGGCTATTATGGGGACAGTTTTTTGCCACTCCAAAATCTTCAAACAAAAGTAAAAAAGAGCTAAAGGATACGAGGTTCACAAAATGATAATGAAAAGAGCAACAATGAGCTGCTAGATAAGGAGGGCTGGGAAGAATTTTTGGATATCCTCCTCATTGACCAGAGCTTAATTTGTTAGCTTTTCCTCTAAGGTTTCCTATTTTTTGTTTTTTGCTTCCTTATTTTTTTCTATTTTTTTGGGCATGTGTTCCCTTTAACTATTTGATCGTGCCTACATGCCCTTCTATTTTTTCTTCATTTTTTATTATGTTATCCTAACTTCTAGGATCAAGGCTCTTTCCCTAATTAAAAACAATGAAGAGATGTTTGAACTCACTTTGTGCCTCTTTTCCCTTTCCATTAAGTGTCTTCCCAAATTTATTTAGTTATCACTATTGTATCTCCATATACAACCATTTTTTATCATCAAGGAATCAAGCATGGACATTTGTGATTTAGAGACTTGGTTATTCATAATAATAAATAATAAGAAAGGTTTAATTGGTAAATTTCACCCTAATTATATTGGACAATCTATCATCGAATCTTTCTTAGATCTTGAGTCTGTGGATTATCTACTTCCAATAGAAAACTAGTAAGAGATCTAGTTAATGTCTCTCACTTACAATGTTACTATTGTTGATTAGACACATGTAGAGTAGTTATTCATTTTTATCATATTTATTATACTCACAACATCTAAATACATCATCTTTCATGATCACATCTCACTTACTTTTACTTATAGATTATATTTTGAACTAATTACATAATTTTTATTCTTAATTGGTCAAGTTATCTAACCTTTGGGTTTATTTTTATCTCATAATTTTTCATATTATAAAGTGCAACACTATTCTTTTGTGATTATCACCAATTCATAACAATATATTTTTTCTATAGTGTGATACATTTATACATGTCTCACATGTTTATACATAATTTATGTGTTTACATGATTTATTTTTTAGGCAAAAGGTGAAAGGCCTGTAGATATATTAATAATAATAAAATTTACAATAGGTAATAGTTTATAAGATCCCAAAAACACCTTTACAATGATAAAATATCTACCAACCCCTAGTTTATTGTTGAAAATGGATTGAATATACAAAATATTGAGAAACCCACAACAAAAACTTGTTTTAGTGGCCTGAAACTTAGATAGATTTAGGCTTGAAGAAATAAATATGAACTAAAAAAACCCTACACGACCCGTGGACTGAATTCTCCCCTAGGACTTCCTTTGCTATTGAGATCATGTTTGGAAATAGGACCCTGCACACTTCTTTCTTGAGCCAACTTTGATTTGTATTTTCTAAATTTGTTGCTCCAGAACTTGATGCACCAAAAATTGTTTCTCTCGAATTTTGGTGTCAACAATAACATTCTACTTGTCCTTTACATTCTTAATATCAAAATTATAGGCATGTATCTTAAGGATCCATTTCTACTACCGCTCATTAAGATCCTGCTACTCTGATACCACCGAAATATGTCTAGCCAAATCTGGACTATTTTTTTTTAAGTTGTTGCTCTGGAACTTGATGCTCCAAAAACTGTTGCTCCAAAAATTCGCAAAAATATTCCTTGTAAATTTTTCAACTACTGCTTGTGGTTGAATTCATGGCTTCCTTTATAGCTATTGCAGCGACTTTTGGATATGCTTGCAATTATATATCATTATACACAACAATTTCTTTCCCATCATAGCCTATATTCACCAATTTTTTTGTCATGCCATTCCCCTCTCTGTAAGTGTGTGAGATGATAAAATATTGAAACTTGTCCATCAAAAACCAGATTTTCTATAGAAAACATTTCAAACACCAACTATGTTCCTTTCTCTCCTTGTAGGGTTGATTATAATTAAGGAATCCCCCTTGATATGAATTTTTGTAATACCCAATTTGAGGGAAATTTCAAATCCTACCAGAACTACCTCAGCCTTAGCCACATTATTCATGCCCACTGGGAGTGAAAATGAACTAGCCATTATTACAGATCCCAAAGAGTCTCGGATACAAATTCCTACCCCTGAGATGCCCAGGTAACCTCTGGAAGCACCATCAAAGTTAAGTTTGAAAAAATGAGAATGTGGGGGCTTCCATTTTATTTCTTTTATGTTCACCTTCACTCTGCTATTCTGATGTAAGCCTCCAACAAATGGAAAAATTATGTTCTTCCAGCTCTTTAGAATAAATTCATCCCAACTTGTGAACTAGGAGGACATGTTCTTATGTTTTAGAACATAAGCATTAACCACTTCTAAAACTGCATTTTCAATCTTGACTTTGATGACATCAATTGAAGAACTTGATTTCCTAAAAATGCATAAATTGTGTTCCCACCATATATTCCATAATACTAGTGGTGGAATAACTTGCCATACAACTGCAAAAAAAGATATTTTATATAATAATGGCCAAATTTGGAAGATGTCTCAAATAAAATTTGGCAAAGGGTTGCATAAGTTCAACTTGCTCTTTACAAAAATCCAACATTCTTGCTCAAAGCTGCATTGTACAAACAAATGGTCTACATTCTCCAACTCTTCCTCACATAAAGGACACTTGAAATGATCAACAATACTTAGTTTATTTAAGCGATCACTCATTAAAATTCTCTTTTGTAAAGCTAACCATGCAAAACTCCCAACTTTTGGAAGAATCTTATTGTTCTAGCAAAATGAATAAGCCCTTTGTGAAACCAACTGTTCTCTATGCTGGATTAGAGCTTTATTTGAAGGATCCCATAGAATCTTATTAGGCTTTCCCAAAAATAACACAATTCTACTTTTTAGAATGTCTTGAAGCAATGAAAATTGATTGGCAGAAAGAGATGAATCAGAATGTTTTTTCCAGATATTTTACCTATTAGGCCTTCTGTTGAATGCACATAATCTAGAAAATTTTCACCCCATTCTCTGGACAATACAGCCCTTACCTACTATAATTCTTGAATGTTTTCCAAAGGGGGCTTACCATTGCACAAGTCCTCCCACCATTGCATGAGTCCTCCCAAAACTTCACGCTTTTTCCATCATGAATTTTCCATGTAATGAATGAAGTAATAATCGATCTACATGACATCAAGAAGTTCCACATGGCTAATTCTGAAGGTGGGTTTGAAATGGTAAGAATCCTCAAGGGGTTTGAAGTGTCAAGATACTTAGCCTACATTAGCTTGCACCACTTCAATTCATGTTTTGTGTACATTTTCCATACTAACTTGGCCCCAAATGCCTTATTCCTAATTGAGATATTTTGGATACCTGCTCCTCCTTGAAATTTTTCCAACACCATGTTGTCCAAGGATATTAGAGGATCTTTTTTGTAATCATTCATATTACCCTTCCATAGAAAATTTATAATAATTCTCTCAATTTCAAGGATAATAGTCTTTGGTGCCTTAAGAATCGCTAAAAGTAGTTAGGGATTGCAGATAATACTGATTTTATTAAAACGATTATGCTTGATAATCATAACCATTGTTCCTTCCACATTAGAATCCTTGCCTTTAATATTTCTATTACTTTAACCTAATAAGAAGGTTTATTTGGACCTTTGAAGAAAGGAATACCCAGGTACATACATGGCAACTTTTCCTGCTTAAACCCCAATATTTTTTAATTATCTTATTTTTTATAGCCTCTTTTGTATTGAAAACATAAATTTTAGACTTGGAGGCATTAACTTTCTGACCTGATGCTAAGCAATACCTGTTAAGCACTTGTTTTATTTGAATGGCTTCATCCACATTTGATCTACCAAAACAAATGGTATCATCTACAAATAGAGAGTGAGTTATTGAAATTTTTGTGTTTGAAATAGTAATGCCTCTCCAAATTCCTAGGCTCTGCTTATAAGAAATTAATCTACTAAGCACCTCAGCCATTATAATGAATAGAAAAGGGGATAATGGATCCCCTTGTCTCACTCCTTGTGATGCTGTAAAGAAACCTGTAGGTGAACCATTGAGGATGATAGAAAAATTTACTCCTGACAATCAAGATCTAATCCATCAGTGTCATTTTCCTTTGAAACCAAATTTTTTGAAAACTTTGTTAAGAAAATCCCAATCTACTTGTTATCACTTGGATTTTGCACCCTGTTGAATGTAGAATTCAACAATCCAGTGTAACATGGGAAGACCTCTAAAGCTATAAGTTTCTTGTAAATAGAGTTCAACCTTCGGAGAAGGTTGGCTTCCTTTGTGTTATCACCTAACTACTGATCTTTGTAAGGAAAAGGGAGAAGGAGTGCATGAAAATGAAAACTAAATCCTATGGTGATACACCAAACTGCCAGGAATCATGAAATAAAAGATGAACATACACTGGAAAAAGATGATAGTTATTTCATCTACCCAACATAAATCTTGTGAAAACTTATGCAAAAGTTATAAAGAGGTTTAATCTACATATATTTTAAGAAGGAAAGATGAATTTCACAACTTTAAAATTTAAATGCAGATTTAGGAAAACACAGTTCAAAACCTGCATAATCTAAAAGAAGAAAAAAGATAGTATGAAAAAAAACTAACACTGATCTTCAAGGTAATCTTTGTATTCCAAATTCCAAAAAAAGAGTTACAAAACATACATCAGCTAAGAAAGGATTGTTAAAAATCACTAACTCTCCAGAATGCATAATCCAAACTGTTCTACAAAGAGACAAAAATGCCCTATATACAAAAGTATTAGCCCCTAGGGCTTACAAAAATATCAGCCTCCAGAAAGATCTGCCCCTAGATCTTTAATGAAGTTACTGTTGCATTAAACGTGTATCCCCTTTGTCCATGTCGGTGAAGGGTCGCTCCAAGAATGGACTCCAAATCTTTTGGGAATAATCACATTAACTTCTAGCCTCTGTGTCCACCTTGAAACTTCATTAGAGCCGCTTTGAATGATTCTGAGTGCTATCATAAATGTCGATCCACTCCTGCCAGTCGGCATCCCAACTGTCCCTAAGACTAGCGGCTTGTTCCCCCTCAGCCTTCCTCCTATTTCAGATCTTTCCTCAAGTTGACCATCTTCGAGAAGCATCATCCTCCCTTTTTGTTAGATTCAAGGACCCTTGTTTCACCAAGCTGACCCATGCCTTTGATCACAGAGTAGATCCATACCGCTTACATTCTGTTGATCTTCCACAGGGGCAGTCACAATAGTCCAGCAGTCAATGGTTCGCCCTTAGTTCTCCCTAATTGGGTGAACACACTCCACGTAAGATTCTCAGGTGGTCAAAGGTCCCTGAGACAAAATCGCATGTCGGTGAGACACTAATTGTGTCTCCCTGATGTGAGTACACCTCATAGCAGCTATTGGCATAACACGCGACGGTCAGCAAGAGTTCATAGCAAGCGGCTAGAGTCCCATCGATATCTAACATTGTTGCCCAGACCATCGCTATCGGCCAGACATCATGGCGAGTCCTCAGAAGTCATACCGATATCGCCATTTCATCGCCCAGACATCCGCATTCAGCAAGAGTTCATGCCGAGGTCTACAGTGGACCTATCACTATCGGCAAGACACCACTAGGTCGGTGGGACTTCATAGTGAACTCCTCCATTCTCCCTGAGCTCACCTCATTTTGGCAAGACTTCTCGTCGAAACTACTTTGTTTCAGTGAGGGATTATTTCAGTCAAGGAGACTTTGCTCGGTTGGCGAGACCTTTCACTGAGCTCCTTTCCTTCACCAAGACTTCCTTTCCTGTCAAGGAGACATCACTCAGTCAGCGAGACCTTTTTCCAAACTCCTATTGCCGAGACTTCAGCAATCGGCAAGACGTTATACCAAAGCCCCCACATTACACCGAAGGAATCCCATTTCGGTGAGACCTCACCGGGTCGGCAAGACCTTACGCCAATGACACCTCCGTTTGCCGAGATCCTACCCTTTTAGAAGAACTTCTCCCCGATGTCGACCGCTTTGGCGAGACCACCAACGGTTGTCGGGACTTCATGTCAGAGCCTTCATCTCTCAGCGAGCTCAGATCTTCTTTCGGGGAGACCACCACTTGTCGGTGAGACATCTTGGCGAGCCCAAAACCTTTCGATGAGAGCTCCATTTATTGGCTAGACCTCCTGCTGACGCCAATATTACACCAAGAGCTCCATGCTTTCGGTGAGACTGCGGTTAATCGGCAAGACCTCAAGTTGAACACAGATGTCTTGGTGACCTGAGGAAAAATTAAATTCATTTGGCCCCCCCTGAATACTTGAAAAATTAGACCCCTGCCTGATTGAGCCTGTAGGTAAAAATCGGGCAACATTTCTAGCGACCTTTGTTGGATGTTTTCCTAGTAAACCTGGACCAGTAGCCAAAACTTGTCCGTTGGGCTCAGAGTCACTTAGTAAAAACCTCAGAACAGACCAAGAGCAATTCGTACATGGCTGCAACTCACTCGAGACTCATGAAGCAGATCAGGACACTAGAAACTTATTGAAACCAGAGAAACTGAAGTGAAATTGTTTACTGTGCTGGAACAGCACTTAGGGAATGAAACAATAATTAAACTAAAGTGAAGAAGCACTTATTGAAAGCATAAAACCTAAACTAATATGTACAATGATAAATCATACCTCAAAACAATGTTTGAAGTGAATCCCATTAACTGGGATTGGTAACCTTTCTCCATCCATGTTTGATAACTAGAATGCATTATGCTCTTTACATTCAATAACAACAAAAGGACCTGCCCAGAAATGGTCAAATTTTGTATGTTTTCCTGGACCACTCTTTAGCACATCCCATTTGAAAACAACCTCCCCTTCCTTGAAAACTTTGGCTGTAACTTTTTTATCAAATATTTTCTTCGTTCGAAGCTGATGATACTCCAAAGTTTTCATTGCCTTGTCTCTTGATTCTTTGAGCTCCATGAGCTCTACATATCTCACAGACATTGGGTCTTGCTCTTCATACATCTCCAACTGGTGAACAATGTCTAGAGCTGGAAGCTCTACAGATAGAGGTAATCTAGCCTCTTTACCATAAACAAGTACATATGGAGAATTACCAATTGTTCTCTTGGGGATTATTCTATCTACCCAAAGTGCAAATTTCAATGTGGTATGCCAATTTTTTTGATTCTCTTCCATAGTCCTCTTAATGATTCTTTATTTGTATTTTCAGCTAATCCATTACCCTGCGGGTAATAATTGGAGGAAGTATTCAAATGAATTATGTGTTTAACAGTCCAATCTGTGACTCTTAATCCAACAAATGCAAGATCATTATCTGAAATGATGGAGTCAAGAACTCCAAATCTGGTGATTATATCTTCATAAAAATTCAAAACTGAAGATTCATTTGCTTCTTTCAAAGCTACTGCCTTTGTCCATCATGTGAAATAGTCTATAGCAGTAAGCACCCACTTGTGACTAGCACTGGATGGTGGATTAATTGGCCCAATAAAGTCAATGTCCCATCTCATGAAGGGATGCTCTACCTGAATTGGATGTAGAGGCATAGCAGGAAGCTTTTCCTTTCCTGCAAACAAAGCACATTTCATACACTTCCTTGACCATGCATATGCATATTTAAACAAGTTGGGCTAGTAGTAACCAGCTCTCATAATTTTCCAAGCGGTTGTCTTTGGAGAAAAGCGACCTCCTGAAACTCCATCATGAAACTCATGAAGTACCTTTTCTATTTGATCAGCATCAATGCACCTTAACAAGACACCATTCAAATCTTTCCTGAAAAGGATATTATCAATGAGGACATAAGGAATTGACTGCAATCTGAAGTATCTTCGTTTTGCTCTATCCAGATCTGGTGGACATTCACCAGTATGAAGAAAGTGGGTCATTTCTTGAACCCAACCTGCAACTGATGCAGGTATAGCATTTTGAACATTTTGAGGCTCATCTGTATTAATTAAAACAGCACCAGTTTATGATTTCTGCACCTCTTCAGAAGTGGAGGCAAGCTTCTCACAAAGTCCTCTACCTCTGACAAGTTTTGTGATGTTGATGTTGACATCAAATTCCATTACTTTTGTGATCCACCCTGCTCTTTTCTCACTCAAATATTTATTCAATAAAAAATCCTTCACACTTGGGTGTGCAACCAAAATATGAATTTTATTGTTTGAAACTAGAGGCTTAAACTTCTTTAGGCTTCTGATGATAGTGAGAACATGTTTCTCAACAAATGTATATTTCTCTTCATAATCAGCAAGTACTTGACTAAAGAAAGCTATTGGCTGCTCTAAATTATCACTATTTTTCTAAACCAGCATAGCAGAGATTGAGCTAATGCTGCCAAAAACATACAAAAAGAATTCTTTAGAGAAATCTGGATTTACCAGTGTTGGAGTTGATGCTAAAGCTTCCTTGATTTCTTCAAAAATATGTTATGCTTCTCTAGTCCAATTGAAAAATGCATTATTTTTAAGCATGGCAGTCAAAGGTTGTAATAAATTTGCAACATCAGGAATGAATCTCCTTAAAAATTTGATTCTCCCTAAAAATCTTTGCAATCCTTTCTTGTGATTGGGTAATAGCAGTTCGAGTATAGCCTTAACTCTTTCAGGATCAATGGTAACTCTGTCTTTTGATACTATATGACCTAATAGTTTACCTTCATGAACTGCAAAAAAACTCTTTTTTGAATTGAGAGATATTCCATATTCTCTGCATTTTTCAAAAACTTGCTTGAGATGTGACAAGTGCTCATCTGCATTCTTTGAATATACAGTTATGTCATCTAAGTAAACCAGCAGAAATTTTTGAATTAAATTTTGAAATGTCATATCCATGGCACACTGAAAGGTGGCACCAGCATTAGATAAACCAAAAGGCATTCTCTTGTAGGCCATAGTGCCCCATTTTGTTGTAAATGTTGTTTTATACTGATCCTCTTCGCTGACAAGAATCTGGTTATAACTAGAATATCCATTGAGAAGAGAAAATATTTCTGAACCAGCAACAGCTTGGAGAATTTTTTCCATAGACGGTAAGGGGTAATGATCCTTCAGAGATGCTTTGTTAAGATCTCTAAAATCCACACATAATCTTATCTCACCGTTATTTTTTCTAACCGGAACAAGGTTAGAAACCCAAGATGTGTGTTTTATTGGAAATATGATACCCCCTCAACTAACTTGGTCAGCTCTTTGATCATTAAAGGTTCAAGCTTGGGGTTTAATGGCCTCTATTTTTGTCTAACAGGCTTGGCATTAGGTTCTAACTCAATTGTATGTTGTGCAATATGAGGATCAAACCCTCTTAAATCAAAATATTGCTAAGCAAAAACATCATGATATTCTTGGCATAAAACAATGAAAGCTCTCTTATCTTCAACTAAACAAATTTTACCTAATTTGAGAAGCTTACCTTTAAAAATTTCAACTTCCTCGTAATGATCTACTTTGACTTGAATGCCAACTTTTCTCTTTTTAAGCTAATCATCAAAGTTGAATATGGATTCCAAGGTAACCAACCCTTTGGGAAGTTTATTTGTCTTCAGCTGTATCACTTGATCATCGTACTGTTGTTTAACCTTTTCTTGGTTTACTACAGAAAATTGATCTTCTTGGAGTAAAAAGGTTAATATCTACTCATCACTTTCAAATACTTGCTAATTAATGTTGTTATTAGGAATTGATGGCCTGATAACCGCCTTAACATATTGTTGTATTTTGTCTTTTTTAATATCGTCTGGGATATCAAACTGTGCTCTGATTGCTGCAAGTCTATTAGCGTACTTATTCTGATTTCTTGGAATAGAAATCAAATTGAAGGCATTAAATTCTTCAATTATGTTCCATACTCTGTTTCTGTAAGACTTCAAAGCATCATTCTTGGCAACATTCAGCCCCCTAACTTGATTAACTATCAATTCACTATCTCCATAGACTTTCAAATAGTCGATTCCTCTTTTCCTTGCCCACTCAAGGCCTTAAATGAGTCCTTCATACTTAGCACTGTTGTTAGAACATGCAAAAGCAAAACGAAAGGCTGAAAAATACTTATCACCCTATGGAGAAACCAACATTGCACCTCCACCTACTCCATTCTTGCTTCTGGAACCATTGAAAAATATTTCCCAAAGTTCACCTTGTTGTTGCAACAACTGATATGTACCCTTTTCAAGATTAGGAACCTCTGCATCAAGTTCAAGCATCACATAATTACCCATACCAACATCTTGAATAAGGTTTTCAGGACTATCCAACACATTTTTAGCTGCCCATTCATGTAGCAGCACATCAAGAATAGCTTCTGCTTGAAGTTCTTGAGCGGCAGCCATCTCACTGTCAGTAAAAATGACACAATTTGTGTCTACAACAGTAGGAACAGCATTGATAGGAGTTGGGTTATATGTCTCAATGTGATCTTTGGCTAACCTCTCATATTTAATGGTAACCGTAGTTCCATATCTTGTTCTAAATAGCATATGTGACTAATCAGCTGACACATAACCACCTATCTTAGCTGTAAAGTCTCTTGAGAGGCACAAAGAAAAGAAAGGTGGGAGGTCTATGACACATATGTCCTGAGGAACTGAAAAATTCAGACAAGCATGAATGGTAAGACTCAAATCTTTAATAACACCCAATGTATTAACGAAAGTACCATCCAATTGAATCACTCATTTCTCTAAAAGTTGATACTTTAGTCCAAGCTTGTCAGCAATTTGCTTTGGCATTACCGAGCTACTAGCTTCACTGTCTACTATACAGTTATGGACTAACTTATCACCTATGATTACAGACACGTAAAATGGAGGTGGTTTGAATTTTTTTCTTGCCTCTTTGTTGGGTTTTTTATCCTTTTCTTGGGGATTATTTGTCAATACAGATCTGACTTGACCTATTGGAGACTCAGATTCATCAGACACTTTAAAATTTGACAAAGCTGAGTGTAACATATCTTTTTGACCTAGGATAGCTAATGAATCTCACATAGACATCATTACATTCATCTTTTTCATACTATCAAGAATATTATAGGGTACAAATAGGTTCACTTTATGATGTACCTTTATGCCAACATGATCAGCTTGCAAGTGTGGCTGCTCCTTAACTGGGAGTTGTTGATTTCTTTGCAAACCATGAGTCACTTGAGATGTAGATGGTTATGCAGCTATTGCTTTTCCTTTACCAGCTACTTGATCAAGCTCAAAAACTCTTTTCTTCGCCCTTGTGTTAGCTACTACTAGAGAATTATCTTTTTTCAATCCACAGAATTCTTCACCTTGCCAGTTAAGTAGGGTAGTATCATTGGTAAGTTGATCTTGGTGTTGTAGAGATACATCATTGAGTTCATTCTACTGTGAACTTGAGGCATTATGTACCATAAGTGCCTGATTAATGAGTCCATTTGAGCAAGTGACTTGATTGTGAGGTTGGTTACAAGGGTAGCACCACTCATAATATGCTACTAGGTTGTTTTGAATAGGGACAAGCTCATTAACTGCACTAACAGGTGCTGGAACATAAGCCTGAAAAAGGTCTTGTATTTACACTCTATCTCGGGCTCTGGTAGTTACCTTGATATGCCTATCTATTACCTTGATATTGTTGTTGCTGACCTGAATTCTATTGTTGATAAGGCCTGTTATATGCTTGTTACTTTTCCAAGCTCACAAGCTTATTACCAAAAGTCTGTAATAGACTTTTGATTTCCTATAACTCATTTGAAGATCTTGGAATAGCAGTTTCTTGTGTTACAACAGCTGGAACAGCTAGCAAAGGTGCAAAAGGTGGTATTTTCAAAGGGATATTCGAATGAATATATGGAAATATAGGCATTCGTGGCCTAGGAGCAAGTTTACCAGCTTGTATTAGGTTGTTTTCAGCTCTGATTGCTACTTCAAATGCATCTGGTAGAGAAACACCCCCCATTGATTGTATCATAACGGCTATATCGCTGTTAAAGGCCTTTAAAAAGTATAAAAATGCATATTCTAGAGGTGGTTTCACTGTTGCAGGAATTCTATCCCAAGTTCTTTGAAACCTAAAATTGAAATCATTCATTTTCTCCTGAGGAGCCCTCTTAAGTGTAGTTAATTGCTCTAACAAAGATAAATTATTAGACCTGTCCTAAAACTACCTATGTAATTTGTCACCCAACTCATCCCAGGTGGCAACTGAACCTACTCTAAGACTCCTGAACCACTATAATGCTCTTCCTTTGAATGATG
The DNA here is from genome assembly GCA_007258455.2 of Sequoia sempervirens. Taxonomy (NCBI): domain Eukaryota; kingdom Viridiplantae; phylum Streptophyta; class Pinopsida; order Cupressales; family Cupressaceae; genus Sequoia; species Sequoia sempervirens. The sequence goes on along the minus strand of VDFB02271358.1, from coordinate 829,722,235 downwards.
TTGCAAGTAGTCTTATAGCTACATCCTCTTGTGTGATATGGTGCACACCACATAAGGAAGCAACATCTCGTATATGTTCAATCGGGGTAGTCTGATCTTCCCCGATGAAAATTGGAAAGCTTTTCAAAGTTGCCATTGGAATATCATTGTGTTGTGTCAAATTTAATGGACTACCTCCATTAAATGGCACAAAAGGCTGATTTTTGGGAGCATCCATTAGAGGTGGATTTGGCTTTGTAAAAACTGCAGTTGATGAACTTGTTGCAACAACAGAACTTGAAAATATATAACTAGCAGAAGCAGTTGGACTGCTTAAAGGAGACCTTTTTGTTCCAAGTCTAGGTGAGGCTGAACAATTCTCAATTTGTTTTTTAGATGGTCTTCCTCTCCTTCTTGATGGTGAAAATGCAATTTCTGGTCTAGCACCAGGTGGTGTAGACTATACTCTCTTAGGAGGTGCCCTTTTTGCTGCTCTGCCTTGTCTTCTGGGTAGTGACAGTGGCAAATATTCAAAAGGAACTGAATTGCTCCTTGTCTGAACTCTTCTCATAAACTGTGAAAACACTGATTCTAAAGTTCTCTCTCTTTATGGAGTCGCCAAGTACGCAAAAATGACTTCTGCAAAGTCTGAAACTTGCTAGTTGCATACCAAACCAACAATATAATGTGGAACTGGTCCCACCGAGCATGCCAGAACTGTTATCACTCAGATTTTGCACCCTATTGAATGTAGAATTCAACAATCCAGTGTAACATGGGAAGACCTCTAAATCTATAGGTTTTTTGTAAACAGAGGTCAACCTCCGGAGAAGGCCGGCTTCCTTTGTGTTATCACCTAACTACTGATCTTTGTAAGGAAAAGGGAGAAGGAGTGCATGAAAATGAAAACTATCCTATGGTGATAAACCAAACTGACAGGAATCATGAAATAAAAGATGAACATACACTGGAAAAAGATGATAGTTATTTCATCTACCCAACATAAATCTTGTGAAAACTTATGCAAAAATTATAAAGAGGTTTAATCTACATATATATTTTAAGAAGGAAAGATGAATTTCACAACTTTAAAATTTAAACACAGATTTAGGAAAACACAGTTCAAAACCTGCATAATCTGAAAGAAGAAAAAAGGTAGTATGAAAAAAAACTAACACTGATCTTCAAGGTAATCTCTGTATTCCAAATTCCAAAAAAAGAGTTACAAAACATACATTAGCTGAGAAAGGATTGTTAAAAATCACTAACTCTCCAGAATGCATAATCCAAACTATTCTACAAAGAGGCAAAAATGCCCTATATACAAAAGTCCCAACTCCTAGGGCTTACAAAAATATCAGCCTCCAGAAATATCCACCCCTAGATCTTTAATGAAGTTAATGTTGCATTAAACGTGTATCCCCACTGTCCATGTCGGTGAAGGGTCACTCCAAGAATGGACTCCAAATCTTTTGGGAATAATTGCATTAACTTCTGGCCTCTGTGTCCACCTTGAAACTTCATTAGAGTCGCTTTGAATGATTTTGAATGCTGTCATAAATGTTGATCCACTCCTGCCAGTCGGCATCCCAGCTGTTCCTGAGACTAGCGGCTTCTTCCCCCTCGGCCTTCCTCCTATTTTAGATCTTTCCTCAAGTTGACCATCTTCGAGAAGCAGCATCCGCCCTTTTTGTTAGATTCGAGCACCATTGTTTCACCAAGCTGACCCATGCCTTTGATCACAGAGCAGATCCATACTGCTTGCATTCCGTTGATCTTCCACAGGGGCGGTCACAATAGGCCAGCAGTCAATGGTTCACCGTTAGTTCTCCCTGATTGGACAAACACACTCCACATAAGATTTTTGGGTGGTCAAAGGCCCCTCAGACAAAATCGCATGTCAATGAGACACTAATCATGTCTCCCCAATGCGAGTACACCTCATAGAAGCTATCGGCATAACACGTGATAGTCGACAAGAGTTCATAGAGAGTGGCCAGAGTCCCATCGATATCCAACATTGTCACCCAGACCATCGCTATCAACCAGACATCATGGTGAGTCCTTAGAAGTCATACCGATATCACCATTTCATCACCCAGACATCCACATTCGGCAAGAGTTCATGCTGAGGTCTGCATCGGACCTATCGCTATTGGCAAGACACCACTAGGTCGGTGGGACTTCATAGTGAACTCCTCCATTCTCCCCGAGCTCACCTCATTTCGGCAAGACCCTATTAGGTCGGAAATACTTCTCATCGAAGCTACCTTATTTCGGCAAGGGCTTATTTCAGTCGGGGAGACTTTTCTCGGTCGGCGAGACCTTTCACCGAGCTCCTTTCCTTCACTAATACTTCCTTTCCTGTTGGGGAGACATCACTCAGTTGGCGAGACCTTTTGCTGAGCTCATTTCCTTCACCGAGACTTCCTTTCCTGTCGGGGAGACATCACTCGGTCAACGAGACCTTTTGCTGAGCTCCTTTCCTTCACCGAGACTTCCTTTCTGGTCGAGGAGACATCACTCAGTCGGTGAGACCTTTTACCGAGCTCCTGTCGCCGAGACTTTAGCAATCGGCAAGACGTTATACCGAAGCCCCCACATTACACCGAAGGCATCCCATTTCAACGAGACCTCACCGGGTCGGCAAGACCTTACGCCGATGACACCTCCCTTCGCCGAGACCCTACCCTTTCGGCAAGACTTCTCCCCAACACCGGCCGCTTCGGTGAGACCACCAACAATCATCGAGACTTCATACCGGAGCATTCATCTCTCGGTGAGCTCGGACCTTCTTTCAGGGAGACCACCACTTGTCAACGAGACATCTCGATGAGCCCAAAGCCTTTCGGCGAGAGCTCCATTTATCGGCCAAACCTCCCGCCAACGCCAATATTACACCGAGAGCTCCATGCTTTCGGTGAGACTGCAGTTGATCGACAAGACCTCATGCTGAACACAAATTTCTTGGCGACCTGAGGTAAAATTCAATTCATTTGGCCCCCCTTGAATACTTGAAAAATTAGACCCCTGCCTGATTGAGCCTGTAGGTAAAAATTGGGCAACACTACTCAATCATAAGCCTTCAACATGTCCAGCTTAATAATGAAAGAAGGTAAACAATCGAAATAAATTGAGTGAAGGGTCTCATGCACTATTAATGTTCCTTCAAATGTTTCATGACCTGGGACAAAGCCTCCCTGCTCCTGAGAGATAATCTTTGGAATCATATGTTGCAATCTGAGGTATTTGGCCTTGGCAAAGATCTTATAGACAGTGTTGCAAAGCGATATAGGCCTAAAATCTGTAAAGGTTTTAGGGTTTTTTACTTTTAGAATGATTGTAATATTTGTCACATTGAGTTTCCTGAGCATGGAACCCATTCTCCTTGATTCTTCTAGAGCCCACAATAGATCATAGCACAAAAAATCCAAGCCTTTTTGAAAAAATATTGCTTTAAATCCATCTGAACCTGCCGCCTTATCTAGAGGCAATGAAAAAACAACACCTTTAACTTCCTCCAAGGTAAAAGGTTTGAGTAGGGAAACATTATCCTTATCTCGAAATAGAGAGGGAATAACCTAAAGAATCTCATATTGATCTTTCCTGTTTTGATCATCTTTTCCTTGTGGGGCTGATAAAAGTTCAGAAAAGATTCTCTTAGCTTCTCTCTTAATATCTTCTTTTGACATCAGCCAAGTACCTGAGGTCATCTCTTGAATTGAAAATATTGCTGATGTAGCTCTTTTTATCTATGCATAAGCATGGAAATACTTTGTATTTTTGTCACCCTCTTTGATCCATAGTTCTCATGATTTCTAGTGCCAATATGTTTCTTCCCTAGCACATAACTCTTCCCAATCCCTTTGCAATTGATTTTTCTTCTCAAACAAATTATCATCTAATCCATTTTGAATAATCTGCTCATGAATTGTCAATAACTCTTTGAAAATGACCTCTTTCTACTGAATTTTTTTTTAAACCCCTATTCATTCCATACTTTTATTTTCTATTTGATATGTTTTTATTTTTGATAAAGCTGATACATTTTTGAACCCTGCTCAAATGGATCGTTTATCCACCATTGACGTAGCAAAGGAAAAAACTATGGGTGCCTGAACCACATGCTTTCAAGTTTGAAGGATGATTTTTCTTTAGGAACTTGGAGACATTTGATATATGCAAAGATATCACATAATGATCAGATCCAACAAGAGGCAGGTTTTCAAATTCCAAACCTTGTTGCCCTAAAATCGAGTTTGGAGATACCAAAAACTTATCTAATCTTTTAGCAATTTGTAAGAAACATTTTCTATGATTTTTCCAAGTGTACTTCCCTTTGGATGGAAGAATTTCTTTTAGAGAATTAGTGAGAATGAAAGAATTGAAATCTTCAACCACTCTCAGTGGTAGACTAATACCTCCATCTTTTTCTTGCAGTGAAACAATGGCATTAAAATCTCCTCCCAAAATGACTTTTGTGTCACCCAGGCCATTGAAAACATGAGTTATTTCATCCCACAACTCTTTCTTGTCTATTGTTGAATTAGTCCCATAGATATTAAATAGCCAATACTTCAAGCTAAATTTAGAAACCTCAAACAACTGCCAATTATGCTCATTCCTTGTTGAAATAACATTTAATAATTTAGGGTTCCACAAAGTAGCCAGCCCTCCAGAGACCCCCTGGGCCGGAGAGTAGGTGGATTTCCACCTTGTCAATTTTTTTAAGGAGGTTTCATATGACTATATTGAGATTTTAGACTCCTAAAGTAAAATAATATCTGCTCCACAAGCATCAACTTGGTACTTGATACGAGCTCTCTTGTCAGGGGAATTTATACCCCTGACATTCCATGAAACAATCTTCATTGCACTCGAGGAGAGTAGCATGATCTCCTCGAGCATTTGTTTGGAATAGATTCATAGATGGTTTTTTGAGCCCCTACTTCAATCTCCTCTTTCAGCTTAGCCAAATTGGATTTCCTTCCCCACTTCCCTAGTGACTTCTTCAAAATTTCTTGAGAAGGAGTCTAGGATATGGTCAATAACTTTGAATAATCATATTCTACTTCTTCCTGATCTACCAGGCAAGACTTTGCTTGTTGTAGATGCTAATCTACATCTTCATGAGTACTCTGAACTCACCCATTACCTTCATAGGTTATCCCTTTTTTCCCCCAATCAACCTTATGCTTTGTTACCTCCGCTATACTATCTTCTTGAGCCACTACACCTTCCCCCCAACCCTCTTCAACTTCCAAATCCTCTGCTATTTCATCATACATTTATGAACATACTAATATTAAGAATTTTTCTACGAGCAATTCCAGCTCATCTATTTTTTTAGGTTGAACAATTTGAATCAATGTAGACGATTCTTGAGACAGAAGAGTAGGAAAAACACCCCTACGTCTATTTGATGACACATCTTGGAGATTTGAACAATCTTCAAACATCAATTTTCACACAATAATGTCCAAATGTTGTTCTAAAACTTAGGGAAGAGAAGGTGTATATAAGTTAAGACAATAATCCATGTATATATGCATCAAAAAATTCTTCTTCTTACTGGTTTGCAGAGACATCAATACAATATTTTTTGGTTTAGACTTCCCTCCTATCTCCCGATTGCTCTCTATCTTCTTCTCACACCAGGTCCCCTTGCTGACATGCTTCACAATTTCTGATATTGATTTATCATCTGGTGTTGGGGAAATATCTTGTTGGTATGTGGCAATTGATCATGCTATACTGTACACTCTTCATGTATCCTCGCTGAGCTCTAGGGATGGGCTAGGCCCCAAGTGGTGGTTCAGGGGTGGTAGCCCCCGAGAATTTTCATTTTTCCTATTTTTTACTTCATCACCGATAAAAGAAAAAAACTAACTTTGTAAAACCCTAATTTTGGAAGCTTCTAAAAGCTTGTTATAAGTGGTTTATATGGGGGTTGTAGTAGGGAATTATTAGTGATATTGTAATATGTTTTACACTAAATAATAAAATCATTGGATGGTTGCAGTTTTGTGGATGTAGCATGGATGGGTGAACCACGTTAAATTCTCTGTGTTGTCTTATTTCTGCTATAATTTTATGTGTGTTTTATTTCTCTATTTTATTGATCAAATATGCATTTAACAATTAGATATCTACCTTCTAACCCTAACAAGTGGTATCAGAGTAGGTTGTGTTCAATTATCACCTATAGGAAAGTATCACAGTTGAGTGGGAGTCTCACAGTTAAGTGGGAGAAATCGCAGACGAGGGTAAATTGAAGGTAGATAAATTTAATGTGCGGAACTATCAGTTATGGAAGATACAAATGGAGGATTATCTCTATCAGAAGGATTTATGGAGGCTGTTGGAAGGAATAGCCAAGAAACTAACAACAATGAGTGATAAGGATTGTAATCTTCGGGACAGAAAGGCACTGGGAGCCATTCGTTTATGCCTAGCACAATCAGTGGCGTTCAATATTACAACAACAAAGACAACTCAAGAGTTGATGGAAACCCTAGCAAAGTTATATGTAAAGCCTTCCACTTAGAATAATGTATTTCTTATGAAGCATTTATTTAATATGAAAATGGTAGAAGGTGTGTGAGTTATTGATCATTTAAATGAGTTTAATACAGTTACCAATCAATTAACTTCTGTAAATGTAAACTTTGATGAAGAAGTTAGGGCTCTTTTTATTTTGTGTTCTTTTCCAAAAAGCTAGAATAGCTTAGTAATGGTTGTTAGAAATTTTGTTAATGGTTTGAATACATTAAAATTTGATGATGTTGTTGGTGTTATTTTGAGTGAGGAAATTCGTAGGAAAAGCTCAAGTGGAACATCCACATCAGGAAGTGTTTTGAATGTAGATATTAGGGGTAGAACAAAGGATAGAGGAAACAATTCCACAAGTCGTGGGAAGTCACGAGGAAAATAAAAGGATAAAAGGTCCCAATCTAGAGACAAGACAGATTGTTGGTACTGTGGTAAGCTGGGTCATTTAAAGAAAGATTGTTGGTCTCAAAAAAATAAAGAAGCAGACAAAAAGGAAGGAAATAAAGAGGAAAAAGTGGTAAGTAATAAATTTGATGAGGATGATTTGATTCTTTCCCTTGATAATGTTGATAATTCTTGGGTGTTAGATTCAGGGGCTTCATTTCATGCTACACCCCATAGAAGTTATTTTCTTGATTATGTCCAAGGGGATTTTAGGCTGGTTTATTTGGGAGATAACAAACCCTGTCAGATTGTTGGAAAGGGAAGAATCAAGATTAAATTGTAGAATGAGAATCATTTTCTACTACATGAGGTAAGGCATTTTCCAAAGTTAAAAAGAAATTTAATTTCAACAAGGCAACTAGATGATGAAGGTTGTGTTGTTACATTTAGTGATAAAAATTGGACAGTTACAAAAGGTGCCTTAGTGGTAGCAAAAGGTGTGAAAGTAGGCGCCTTATATCTTTGTATAGGTCATACTATTCCTTCTACTTTAGCTATTGCAGATAAAAATCAATGTTTAGGAACAATTGTTGTAGTTCACCAGGCAAAAAATCAGATAGTTGCTATAGATTTTGAATTAGCATTGTGGCATAATAGACTTGGGAATATGAGTGCAAAAGGTATGAAAGTACTTCATTCAAAGAATGTTTTACCAAGTTTGAAATGTGTTAATATGGATTTCTATGAAATTTGTGTTTATGTCAAACAAAAGAGAGTTAGTTTTCTCAAGGATGGGAAGCAAAAGAAAGATGAGAAATTGGAGCTTGTGCATACGGATGTATGGGGACCATCTCAAGTATCTTCTCTCGGTGGCTCTCAGTATTATGTCACTTTTATTGATGATGCAATAAGGAAGGTATGGATTTATTTCCTTAGGAAGAAATTTAATGTATTTGAAACTTTTAAGAAATGGAGAAGCTTGGTTGAGAATGAGACAGGTAAAATGTTAAAATGTATCAGATCTGATAATGGTGATGAGTATTGCAGCAAAGAGTTTGAAGATTATTGTTCCTCTAATGGTATTCGTAGGCAGAAAATGGTTCCAAGGACTCCACATAAAATGGAGTGGCTAAGCGCATGAACAGAACAATAATGGAACATGCATGAACTATGAGATTGCATCCCGTGTTGCCTTTAAACATGCTGGCAAAGGTTGTAAACACTAATGTTTATTTAATCAATAGAGACCCCTCTAATCCTTTGGGTTGTGGTATTCCAGAGGAAGCATGGACAAGTAAGAAGGTGACTTATTCTTTTCTCAAGACCTTTGGTTGTGAAGCATTTACACATGTAGATTCTGAAAATAGAACCAAGCTTGATGCAAAATCAAAGAAATGTATATTTGTTGGATATGGCATTGATGAATTTGGTAATAGGCTTTGGGATTTTGAAAATCAAAAAATCGTGAGAAGCAGGGATGTCATATTCAATGAGAAAGTGTTGTACAAAGATCAGTTGCAGTAGCATGCGAAGAAAGAAAATTATTATGTAGTGTTGGATGATATACCAAACAATGGTGTTCCAGTGATTCCTCATGCTCCACAACAACAACAACAACAAATATCACAAAGTCCAGTGAATGTTAGATGATCTTCAAGGATAAGTAGACCTCCAAAAATATTTTCTCCCTCTTTTTATTCTATTTTATTAACTGATGTTGGTGAACCAGAATGTTATGATGAAGCTATGCAAGTGGATACCAAGGTTTAGTGGGAGCATGGAATGGAAGAAGAAATTGACTCTTTGCTGAAAAATTAGACTTGGGAATAATGCAAGTTTCCTGTAGGTAAAAAGGATTTACCAAACAAATGGGTTTATAGGCTAAAAGAGGAGGATGGAGGTAAGAAAATATTTAAAGCCAGATTAGTTGTAAAGGGATTTGCATAGAAAAAGGGTATTGATTTTGATGAAATATTTTCTTTAGTTGTTAAAATGACTTCTATTCATATTGTTTTAAGTATTGTGGATGCTGAAGATTTGCATTTAGAACAGCTTGATGTTACAACCGCATTTCTCCATGGTGATTTGGAGGAGGAAATATACATGGAACAACCACAAGAATTTGAGGTCAAAGGTCAGGAGAAATTGGTGTGCAGATTGAAGAAAAGTTTATATGGCTTGAAGCAAGCACCTTGGCAATGGTATATTAAATTTGATAGCTTTATGGTTGAGCATGGCTACATTCAATGTAATTCAGACCATTGTGTTTATTTTAAGAGGTTGGATGATGATAGCTACTTTATTTTATGTGTATATGTTAATGATATTCTTGTAGCGGGGTCTAACATGGATCACATAAAGGAGTTAAAACAACAGTTAGCAAATTCATTTGCTACGAAGGATTTGGGCGCAATAAAGAAAATCCTTGGTATGAAGATTACATGAGATAGGGAATTTTTTTTTTTTATCTTAGGCTAATTATGTTGAAAAGGTGTTGCAAATATTTCATATGGAGAATGTAAAAGTTGTCAGAACAACTTTGGCCAGTCATGTTAAATTGACTAAGGATAAGTGTCCAAAGACACAAGAGAAAGAAGAAAAAATATCCAAGGTACCATATGCTTTAGTTGTAGGTAGTTTAATGTATGCCATGGTATGCACAAGACTGGATATTGCATATGTTGTAGGAGTTGTTAGTAGGTATATGAGTCATCCCGGAGTTGAGCATTGGAATGCGGTAAAATGGATTCTCAGGTATTTGAGAGGCACATCCAATAAATGTTTATGTTTTGGGGGCTCTAATACTGATTTAAAAGGCTATGTTGACTCAGATTTGGAAACGGATGTAGATACCAGGTGGAGTACCACAGGTTATGTATTTATAGTTGGTGGGACTGTAGTGAATTGGATCTCTCAGTTGCAAAAGGTGGTTGCTTTATCCACCATGGAGGCAAAGTATGATGTTGCAATAGAGGCAAAAAAGGAGATGATATGGCTACAAATTTTCATGGAAGAGTTGGGAAAACAATAGGCTAAAAATTACTTGTTTACAGATAGCTAGAGTGCTATACATCTTGCAAATAATTTTGCATTGCACTCTAAAACCAAACACATATAGTTAAGATATCATTTCATTTGGTCAGTGATGGAAGATGGATAGGTAAAGCTAGAAAAGATACATACAGATGCCAATCAAGTGGATATGTTTACAAAGGCATTGATAAGGGAGAAGCTGAGCTCCTCTTCAGCTTCAATTGGCCTTCAAGGTTGAACTCTAGCATAATAGAGCAGTAGGGTCAAAGGTGTTTATTTCTAGTGGGAGTTGTAAGTGCAACAGTGTCATCCAAGATTAGTCTCCAAGTGGGAGATTGTTGGTATGTGGTGACTGATCATGCTATATTGCACACTCTTCATGTATCCTCACCGGGATCCAGGGCCGGGCTAGGCCTTGGATGGGGGTTCGGGGATAACAGCCCCTAAGATTATTTTTTTCCCATTTTTTGCTTTGTCACCAACAAAAGAAAAAAATTGACTTTGTAAAACCCTAATTCTGGAAGCTTCTAAAAGCTTATTATAAGCAGTTTAGATGGCAGTTGCAGTAGGGAATTATTAGTGATATTGTAATATGTTTTACACTGGATAATAAAATCATTTGATGGCTGCAATTTTGTGGATGTAGCCTGGATTGGGTGAACCATGTTAAATTCTCTATGTTGTCTTGTTTCTGCTATAATTTTCTGTGTTTTATTTCTCTATTTTATTGATCAAATCTGCATTTAACTATTAGATATTTTCCTTCTAACCCTAACAAATCTCTAGTAGCAACGTTGGCATACTTCCCATAGTTTAAATCATCATGATCAAGCCTAGTATGAAAATTTATAGGCTTATGCCCTAACATATGACATTTTGCACAAGCATTATCTGGGGTTTCCAAAATGATTTTCTGAACCCATTTCCCAAATTTTGATGCTAGATGGATTTGTTGAGGAAAATATTTTGAGAATCAAGTAATGCACAAACCCTAACTAGCATTGAATGGTTTTGAAAAAATATATGGTCATGTTTGAGAAAAATTCCTACTTGATTAGCCATGATTTCAATTAGATTTAATACCATGTATTCCAATGGTAAAGCATGCATTTGAATCCAGTAAGGAACAAATCTTAAAGAAAAATCTCGACGTTTAAAAATTGGAACCCATGGTTGCATGCATAGGCTTGAGCCCTCAAAAATCCAAGATTTAACTTTAAATACAACATTGCGCCTCTCTTTATTACAAAAATTACAACAAAAATCCCCATAGATTTATCTACATAAAAAATTGATTGGACCCCTTCTCATTCCTCAACCAATAATTCCTTTAATTTACCTCAATCAGGGGTCAAGTTCACAAACTTACAAACCAATGTTTTGTCTCTGAGATCATTAACCTAAGGCTACAATAGATGCTCTAGAAATGCAATATGTACTATGCCCTTTCGATTCACTTGGGAACCCCTTTGACCATCTCCCCCTTCCTCTTCCATGTTGTTTTGCTCATTTTGCACTGAATGGGTAGGCTCTTTCTGTCTCTAGATTTGCTTTTGATATTTCCTTCTTGGCCCATTTCTCCTTTTTTTCCTCTTGGAACCCTTGTTTTTTGTTTTTTTGCCCTACTTAGGAAACGATCATGTAATGATCCTTTGGGCTTGCTTCTTCTCAAACGGTCCCTTTCCTTTTTCATTTTGGTTCTCCTTATCTGTATTATTCTCCAATACATCCTTCTGAATCCCATGATGGCAAGAATTTTGTAAAGCCTCTTTTCTAAAATCATCTTGTAATTTCCTTTGTTTATTTCGCAGGGCTGACTCAGGGTAGCGCCTACCAAAGAAATCCTGGGGTTGTTCAAACCTTTTGGATGACGCTTGACAATCCTACATTGACCAACTTCTTGTGTGATTTGAATGGAACCCTCTTTGAGTCAGACCTTGAGATTCACCTCACCCTTGAAACTTTAAAGCCCTAAGATATTTGAGATCGCGTTCGCTATCTTCATATATCTTATTCAAAAACTTTGGATCTTTTTGATACCATCTTTTAGATGTAAGATTCTGCTTGTAGTCTCTTGATGCCCTAACTTCTTCACAAATATCAAAAATTGGTTGCGTATTGTGGTCAAGATGTCGACTAGGGTGAAACAAAACCCAATTAGGTTTTACAAATCTATGCTTAACTCCAGTAGATTTGTACCTTACATGTTACCAAGTATCATTCCCCATGGTCCACGTTTCACAAACCGACCAACATATCCTTGAAAGCTTTGAGGCCCTCAGGAGGACGGGGCTCTAGCATTTTCTGCGTAATTACTGTTGCTTTTCCAATGTTGGAACCTGCTCCCTCCTAAAAAATTCCTATCACTTTTCTAGAGCTGAGAACCATGCCCACCTAAAAATTTATTGCTGCTTTTCCAGCACTGAAACCCGTTCCCTCCATGATTTTCTCCTAAAATTTGATTGTTACAGATTCCTGAGAATTAAGCGTTATTGTTCCAACGCTTCTCCATCTTCTCCTATGTCACAAGTTATTTTGGTAGAGAAGAAGACTTCCATTTTATTACAACAATTTATATCATTAATTCATAGGTATTCCACATCATATAAATTAATTTACAACACACATGCTATCAACACAACACTACCATTATGTGTTTAAATGATTATTATTTGATATTTTCTTATTATTCTCACATATTATGACATGATTGATGTACTTACTTTCTTATTTTTGATACCTATCATATGATTGTTTTGATTATATGGGAAAATCAAGTTTTGAAGGGATCTGAAACTCTTTACAACTAAAGATACCAAATCTTACTAAAAAAATACTCCAGTAAGAAACCACCAACATGCCAAGAACCAAAAAAAAGACAAAAAAGGGTGATGAATGACAGATAAAATAGTAAACTAACAACAACACCCAAAAACATCAAAACAACAAGAAATAAATCGAGACCCAACAGGAAACAGACATCAACTAAGAAGAGAGCCAAACACTAATTCATATTGCTCAAGGTCTTTACCACCTCAAGCTCCTAGCTTCTGTATATTTCAATCATGTCCAACAACTCCTTCTCAGCCTCAAAGGAATTTTTCCATTCAACTGACCCTCTAACACCAGGGCCCTTATCATCATCTTTCATACCCTTTTTACCTTTACCTTTGGCCGAATGCTTTTTCTCCATTAACTCAAAAAAATATACTTGGTCCTCCCTGAGCTCACTTATCTTCTAGAAAAGGACTTCCAAAGAGTTTGCACTATTCTTCACTGAGATGTGACATGCATGAAGAAGCTTCTTTATGTATGCATTTGTTCACAATACCTTGGATTCTAAACCAGCCAATCGATCTTCACATAGAGATTTGAAATCATGGAAGCAACCCTCAAGGTCCATGATTCTATAGATCAGAATGTCTGACATCGAGCCTTTTTGAACATTCTTCAAATTCTCCTTCAAACCTCTAATTTTAATGTTAATATTATTAAACTCCTAAAGAGTCCATTTATCTAACTTAAAAGTTCTAGTGGCCCCAGCCCTAGCCATTTCCAACAACTCAAACATAGAGGTAGAATCATCATCGAGGTAAGAAAAGTCCTCAGAAAGGGGATTTACCTTTAGAGGCTTTGGTTTAGCTCTCCTCTTCTCAGTATCCTCCTCAACTTGTCCCTTATTCTCTTCTTCGAGCTCCACATTAGGCAGGTCCTAAATCAAGGAGACATCAATTGCCACCACCTTTTTTCCAGAAGCCTTCCCCTCATATAAAAATTTGGGGTCCTTTTATGACACTTTCGAGGCCTTGTTCTTCAAGTTGGAAATGTGCTTGGATGACCTCCTTGGCTTATCCTTGTCCTCCATACCCAAAGTATTATCCTACAAACCCTCCTCATTACCACCACCTTCGACTTCACCCTAGCTAATAGCCAGCTCCACATTCCTGGGAGGGGAATCATCTGAGCCCACCTCTGTGTCCTCACAGTAAAAAAGAATAAGGTGCTTGGCTTCCCTATTGATTTTAGAGCTACCCATCTTCCTCTTCTTCAAGGAAGTAGTCACAAGGGCCAAGGAAACATCTTCTTCCTCTTCATTCCATTCCTCTTCATCTGCAATGCTAGTATTCGAGCTCAACGAACCAAAAACATCACTCATAGTATTCTCCTTACCATTAATGGCAAGGGCTGGGAGAAAGAGCCTTAACATGCTCCATGATTAAAAGAATGAGACCTTCATGGAGGACAAGGGCCCTCCTATTCTTTAAATGAGTGTAAATAGAAACCTCCATGGATGATAATAGAAAAAATAGAAAAGAAATGAACAAACCATGCCTGAAATGGTTTAGAAGCATGAATTGGTGATCGAGGATAGCAGTAAACCTGCCCTCTAGAGTCACATAGTGCATTAACACCTCAACAACATTCGCCCAAATCTTCTTAAGGGATTTGCGCTCGTAACCCCAACTTTCCATTTTAATCAATTTCTTCCACTCGTCATCTTTGAAGAATTGGGCCATCACCTCCTGGTTGCTCTTCTTGTCCTTATAAAACTTACAGCCAACCATCGGTATCCCAAACCTATCATATGATTGTTACACAATGTCTTATAATAATAATTATATCATTACATGTACTTCTACATTCTTTTTAATGACATATGTGTGTACATGCTTAAATACGATCCTAAGTAATTTATTAATTTATCATATCATCATTTTTTCTCTCTACCAATCCCTTATGCATAATAGATGTAGCCCATTAAAGGATGAATGTATTTTTTCTAATGCTTATATTGTTGAGATTTCAAGTAGCATCTTGTGCTACATAGGGATTCATTATTGTACCTATATGGATCTTGATCACATTACATGATTATAATCATGTTGAGTTCTATCAACTTTTCCATATTAAGAAAATCTCTATTATATGGTCTATCAAATGTGCCATATCATGTTTCTCCATATTAAAGTCACATTAGATGGTTTTATCAAATGTGTCATGTATCATATTGACCACATCAAGTAGAGCATTTTTTGTATTTCTTTTTGTGGAGAACTCACACCAAGGAGCATACATGAATTTAAACATAATACATTAATTTACATGGATCCCATAACTTTTTATGAGTTCATTTGAATATTTATTTTTTAGGTTAATTGAGATTATTTAAATAATTTAAAATAAATTCTCATTTTAAGCTCATAGTGAAGGAAAAATGTAATGGTGAAATTAACAATACTCAAGCAAATCCCCATTTAGTTTTATGCCCACATCAAGGAATGTCTTTAATGCAATTACATATCGATAAGAGATACACTCTTGTGTTGGGATTTTTCATGCCCCTATATGTATCACTATTTCCTCCCACTTACACTTATTCCTACACATTCATTGTTTACTTCTCATTCAGTACACCCTATTCAAACTTACCTCAATAAATTCACTCCCTACCTCAAGATTGTGGTTTCAATTTACCCAAGCTCAAGATCCTATATTACTTGGGATAAATCTTGCAACATGCATGAATGAACCTCAAATTTAAATTTTTAAATACAAATCCCAATCTTCCCACCTCTTTTTAGTAGTCATTGTGAGTCAACTTGTTAGACATTTATGTAACATATTTTTTTGTCCTTGTATTTAAAGACATTAAATGTGTCATTAATACAATTTGAGACTTGTGAATAAAACAAATGTTTAGAGCACATTTCAATTTTCTATGAGATAATAACCAAAAGCTATATTCATTTGCATACAACTAATTGACCCATTTGTGCATGTTTCCATTGAATATTTCTTGAAGTTGTAAAGATAATCAAATCAAGAGTCTCAAGTAGGAGAACTTGACCCTAGCAATCTCACACATTACCTTAATGTGTTTATAAAAAGTACAACCCTTATGAGCACATCAACAACTAGAAATTAAAAAGTGAACCAATCCTAATAATATGTGTCATATTAGTTCAAATTTGCACATAAAGATCCAAAACCATCGTACTCAAGATCAACCCTCAATATTTTTCAGGTGTTCAAATCTTAAAGCTTTCATTAAGACATAAATTTTAAGACAGACACAAATTGATTCTGCTCATTATTAATATTATCTTCACATCATCATTCCTAAAACTCAATACCTAATTTCTTTATATTTAATTTATCAACCTAATTTTAAAATTAATCTAAATTCATTATACATATTAGAGATAGTAGATTTCCACAATCCATATAGATTATCAATTGAATATTTCCGGCTTTGATTGTGTTTGTATAGAACAAATACAATTGAAACCAGAAATATTCAATGGATATTATACATATTATACATATTTATTTAATTTATTTATATAGAACAATTTATTTCTTTTCAAATTCATGTTGGAGGGAATTTTCTGGCCAAAGTTTCCTTATCATCAAGAAGATATTTTTTTCATAGAAATCTCCCTCTTCAATTCACCAACTATTATTTATTTCTATGTATAAAGGTCCATGTTACCTTTCGTACACAATTCTTGCAAAAGTACACTGCAAACTCAAAATTCCAAGAACTGATGCCCTTGGAGAAAAATAATTGGTTGAAACTGTATGCATGGCACCACGAGGAATCAGTGCAACAGACTCAAATACCCATTTTCATCCAAAAGGCCAATTCCTAGACTTAGAAAAAAGGGAAAGAAAGTAAAGAGAAGGGTCGGCTTTATCTGTGACAAATGGTCCCTCATGCAGAATGGTCAACAAACTTATCATCTGATTGGCAGGCAGCATTACCAAACTTCAGCAGGAAAGCCCCACCTCTGAATATAAAACTGACAGGTGACCCTACAAAGGAAGGGCCCATGCTCCATTTGGCTCCACTTTTTATTTGGATGTTTGTGGTTTTTTTAAGGGTATGTCTTTTGTCTTGATACCCAAAGAGCCAACTTAGCTTTCATGTATTTGTCTGATCAGATGAGGCCTGCTTCTGGTTCTGGTAAAGCTGTGATACTTTATTATCAGATGATGTTTCTCCATGTTCTGAAATCCATGGATTTTCTTTTCTTTCATGTTATGAACATCATGTTGTTGATATTCAGTTATATTATATTTATAAGCTCAGGGTTTGCAGGCCATAGATTGACATCATTTTTTCTGTCAGCTTGTACTTTAATGGTGTTTGAAAACAAGGAGATCAATTGAAGTGACAGAGAAAAGTAAGTATAGCAGTTGAAGAAAAAGTTTCTTCTGAACATGTGCCTCTGACATACATGCTTAAGGATTTGATTGAGATATAAGCTTCATATGTTTTTTTAATCTGTGTTTTCTGTTGACAGTGCAGGCATTTCAGAAACTATAATGTTTTGATTTATTACGTGTCTGGAGTGGTTTTGTCATGGATTCATCTTTTCCAACTGATTAGAACTAGACTTGGAAAATATGATGTCCTTTAAAAAAAGTTAAAAATGAAAAATAGATTCCTTTCTTTCTTTTGTTAATTGTTAATGGTTTTTATTAGATTAGTTAGGCAATAAAGGATTAGATTATTGGCGAAGCCATTGACTTTATCTAGTATACCATATGTGAGGTTAATTTTTTAATGTACAAAAAGTGTTATCTAAGTCAATAAACAAGGCAAGAATAAACAGATTAGTTTAGATAAAGAGTGAAATTATAATATTACATTAACATAAAATTACAAAGGAAGTTTAAGTACTGAGTTTAGTTTGTAGTGCAAGGAAATTTGTTTCTGATTAGGGTAAAAAAAGTTGGGTTTTTCAAAGGGTCCAAATCTTTTTCATAAAATCAGTCAAATGGAGTAAACAATGAATCCCACAAGATGCAAGCAAAGTAAAAGAGAAGAAAATTTGCTAGATTTTGTTCAATGATATACTCTAGTGTTCTAGTATTGGATTTGTGATTGTGGTAGTCTTACAAAACTACAATCTGATTTGTTCTCTATATTGGTTCACTTTCATAATTGTGGAACTAATCTCCACACAGACTTTGATCTTTGATTTGTAGAAGTGATCCTCTATTGTGGATTCGACCTATACACTACTGAATTTTAGAAACTTGTTCATCTTTGAAATCTAAATTACTGAATTTTAGAAACTTGTTCATCTTTGAAATCTAAATTTGTGTTGTGAAAGGTGTCTCAGCCTTGCTCTTAATGTTCAGATTACAAAAGGTGCAATTTTTTGATATAAAATAGAGAAAAAAGTTTTTTTGGGTTATAGATTTAAGTTTTGACCAAATAAAAATTCTCAATTGCTCTACAATGCCTATGGGGGTTTCTATTATGTAGATATCTTCAAACAATTCAATTTATAAAGAAAATGGCTCAATTGGTCCACTGGATCAGAAGTTACAACCTCTATAATTTTGTATAAGAAATGTAAAAGTTGTTGGACACACAAAAAAGCTATAAAGGGGAGTTACTCTTGTTGACCAACTTATAATGTGTATTATGACACATCATAAAGAATCTTTGATTGGGGGATAATTTGGGTGATTTTAGCTCATGGATTTTTAATTACAATTTGACAATTCTAGGTTTTGTATCTCCTATATATTAGACTCTTGATATGACAGTTATGTATAGAGTTTTGTAGATACTATTAAGTTGTTAGAATTCCTCCAAATATTTGGTTGGCGATACTCTTATGAAGGTTTGGTTTGCAAGTGTATTGTAATCATGATTTATTGAATAATACACCGAGTTACTTTTGAGTATGTGTTTTTTCTCCCGAAAGAATTTTACCTACATAAACCTATTTTATCGTATTTATTATTTAAATTCATTTCTATTTTATATAATTGTTAAAATATTAAAATTCATACAATACTTTCCTTAGAATATTAGTGAGTAAGATTTTTCATGTAACATGGCTCATTTTATTTGGTATAAGAGCTTGATCACCTCGAATTCTAGATTATGGGTAGAGGGCTTTTTATATTAATCTTCATATCAGTGGGAGCATGTGTAGATAAGGTTTTGATATTATTGCAAGAAAAGTTGGCAACTCATAGACCAAGACTTATGGACTATAATATCTAGATTTAAACATACAACTAAATCATAAGAATATTGGGACACAATAGATAGAAAAGAAAAGGGTCTTATTAGACTCATTTTTTCGGATTCATTGTTTTTGACTTTGCATGAAGCGAATATTTTTCATGAAGACTTGTTTGAAGAGATGTATGAAAGAGTATGTTAAATTTACCTTTGGTATGAGAACTTTACATCTACTATTGTCATATTTTGAGTTTGAATTAAATGGTTAGATGTTGATATCATTTTATTTTGGGAATGTTGGAGGATTTGTTATTTAACAACTACCTGCACATGTTGATGTTGGTACAAGGACATGGTTTGGTTTTCAGGTTCTCTCCTCGGTATATTTCTTTCTTCTTGACAATTCTTATGTCTATTGAGTTGAGGTTTATATGGAGTAATTTTTGTGTTTTTTTGGCTTCATAATTCTTTGGAAATAGTTTTGTATCTCCTTGATCTCTTCCTTCATGGGTGTAGAGGGATTGCAAGAGTTTTTTGGAGATTCATAATGAGATATTTATTTTGATGTATTTTACATATCATTGCATATTTTCTTAACACTATTTGGTAGAGGAGTTAGCCACACCATCTACGTGAGTGCTATAGGTGGACTTGTTAATGCCTTGATCTAGTTTTCAGATTTGAATAAAGGATTTCGGGATGCATTTGTGATGACCTTTCACACTTTGGGAGGGAATCCAAAAGGTTAGAAATAAAAAAGATAAATTTTAAGTACCATATTTGGTTTTGGATTTGTAAATTGGTTC
>VDFB02271358.1:829656734-829702389 GCA_007258455.2 Sequoia sempervirens | reverse complement strand
GAGTATTTCCAGCTGGGATATAAATTTGGGTATTAGAAGAAAC
The DNA here is from genome assembly GCA_007258455.2 of Sequoia sempervirens. Classification (NCBI taxonomy): domain Eukaryota; kingdom Viridiplantae; phylum Streptophyta; class Pinopsida; order Cupressales; family Cupressaceae; genus Sequoia; species Sequoia sempervirens. Next base: position 829,702,346 of record VDFB02271358.1, on the reverse strand, counting down.
GCCAATATCACGCAGTTGAATCTGACAAGATGGATCCGAAAGGGGACTCTTACCACATTGGGTCAACTCCTATGAACAGAAAGTCCGAATTAGAACCCTTGTTTTTTAGTGACCAATTGATCCATTGAGTGAGTTTATCAAAGTGGTGCATTGGAACTTAGATTCCAAGAAGTTACTTGTCATGTCCGATCTTGGTTAAAATATAGAGGTTAAGACTTCATTCTTAACATACCTTTATATTTTTCCCTTAGTTGCATGTAAAATCATCTCTTCTACGAAGGGAATGAGGCAAGCCCACCAAGAAAAACGTACCAATTGAGCTAGGGTGTTATATTGCTTGTGAGTCATAAACACATTGCTTGTTCGAAAAAACCTTGAAAACAAACACTTAACATCATCATCCAAATTTCAAACCCTTTTGGAGACAAATATAATTGACTCAATCTATGTGTTATTTCTTTCCCTTGGGATTTACATCCTTAGAGGTTTCTAAACATTGGATTACATCTCAATTTGTCTACTTAAGTAAACGATAGGAAAACCCTTACCTTAAGTTCATCGAATTTCCACATAACATATCTTGTGGGGTTTGAAGGAATCAAGACATTGGACATCTTAGTTTGAAAAGATAATCAAGAAGTGTTTGTGGTAAAAAGAATCCATTAAGCAAACATTAAATCAATTGGACCCCACATATGTGCTTGGCATCTTTTGGTCATATGGTTTTCATGCAAACATTGGTCTTTTGATTTTGAATTACTTTTAGAGAAAGGCATGTTCTTCATTATCTTGGTCTAGTAAACAAGTCCTTCCTAGGTTCATTTAGGATCACATCAAACACTTCATCCACCCCAAACATTTATCATCCCATCCAACCAAAAAACTTTAGATCTTTGGAAACATCATTCTAGACTTGGGTAAATCATCAAACCAAAAAAATCACCTTGTTTAGTTAGGTATATGGGAATGCATCCTTTCTCATACCTCTAATTAAATTAGCAATCCTTTGAACAAGTTCATCCTAAAGATCACATCTAACATCTTAGGGTTTACAAGTTCATTATCCAATCAAACCAATCAAAATCAAACCCTAAGTCTAGCATTCATCCAAAGTCCCTAAACGTTCAAACACTCATATCATTCACCCCTTTCATCATTCGTCTCGTCATTACTCCTAAGAACCTTAGAGGTCACTTTTGCAAACAAGGTCAAAACACAAGGAGAACATGGAATATAAACTTGATCCATACATCATGAGTAATCCAATTCAACTAATCTATTAAAGCCTTACAACACCAGTTGATTATCAACACTCACATCTATACAAACCGTACATGGGATCATTACCTTTGACAAACATCAATGGTACAACAAGTGTGAGTATTACCAAATCAAAGATTGGAACACATTTTCTGATGGTAGATCTAAATCCAAACCTACAAGTCTATCAACCGAAAAATCAAAGCATGAGCCTTCAAATGAACAACATCATCCCATCAAATCCCTACAAGTCAAATGAGAAGGTACCAAGTACAAGTTTTCGAAACATGAATCCAGAAAACTTTGGAATAAATACATTTGCAACATATGAATATTCCAAACATCAACAATGTTCAATTTCAACTTATCATGCCAAATCAAAACAATGTCCAAAATCAATTTGTCCATGATCCCATTCAAAAATCACAAGTACACACTCCAAATCTGCTTGCACAAAAACCAAATCAACTATATCAAGGGAGTCAAGATCGAAATCAAGAACAAATGTGGTGAGATCAAATTGCTACACTTACCAAAATAGTTGAGTCATTGTGCCAAGAGACATCTCCACCACCATTACCCATATCAACATCATTCCTTGGTTTAGGGCTTCCCCCTTTACTAGCACAAATCACTCCATCCAAATCAATCCACCTAACACTAATCAAGTCATCACATCAAATCCTTTGGATATACCATCGACATCGCACCAACAGATGGTATCTAATCAAATGACAACATCAATCCTGAAAAATCAAAACATGGTCTCCCAAGGACCTATCACCTCGATCACTCCATCCACCCCTATCACACCCATCATATCTCAACCCCTCACTACCATGATCACTCCAAGTGTATCTCAACAACTTGGGACTACATCCAACACAATTCCAAATCCACCACCACTACCACCAAAACCAAATGTAGCAAGACAATATAACATTGCACTAAAAGCTCATCAGGCTTACCAAAAGGCCATACAACAATATCTAGCTACACAACAAGCAAGACAAGCTCAACAAGTGCAACAAGCCTCTCAAGCTACCCAAGCCTCTCAAGCAACCCAACAAACACAAAAAATGACAACTGTTGAGAACAAGGATCAAAATCAATCCATCACTGAGCACCTTGAAGCTATGTCTACTTCATCTAATGATCAAATCAACATATGTCAAGAATCACTTTTGAATCACAATCAAAATCCACCAACAATATTCAACAATGATCCAAATCAAGAAATATCAACATCATTTGACCCTATGGTTGAAGACATTGGAAATCCCTCCACCACAAGTGTTGAAAACAATGATCAAGATATCTCCATCGACGAGCACATTGAGGATGTTTCTACCCCATCCAATGATCAACTCACCATACATCAAGAGCCACTTTTTAGTGACCCCTTTCAAGGAGTGTTAGGATTATTTGATCCTATCGACATAATGCATGATCCATCAACCAATGATCATATTAAAAATGTCCCTACATTGCCTTATGAGTTAGAGGACATATCTCAAGAATTTATTCAAAAGCATGATCAATGTCTCACCAAAGATTCTGTATTAGTTACGCTACGACATGTTATTGCTGACCTCCTTGATTCACTGGATATTGAAGGAACCTTGAACTCGACACTTCAGGATACTGAACCACTTACCATGTCTAATGACAACATCCAAGAGCCCTTTGTAAACAATCCATCCTTTGAAACTGACCCATGTCAAGAACCTGATCCAAAGCATGTCGAAAGCAACTCCGAAATCATTCAAGATCAAGAATTTGTATCTTCAAGATACTATAATGATCTATGGACACTCTCCTATCTATTCTGGATGCACATACTCCTCCATCTACCTGTAGGATGCTCTGATGGACACATGGGGATGGTCATTTCATCTAAGGTGAGACCACCATGCACAAAGAGTGATTACATCAGAATTCCTATAGTCAAAGCCGAGTTATCAACATCAAGATGGGATATATCCCAAGCTGGATTAAGGAAATCATGAATAAGATATCAAAATTATCCCTCGAAACTAAATTCAGAGACGAGCAGTCTTAATCCAAAGAGTTAACCAAGACAACAGGAATTGAAACATCATCTACAATGGTCATTTTGGCCAGGGTATATTTTACTTCCAAGACAAGGAACATCTCAAAATACAAAGGGAAAAATCAAAGCATGAAGGTACTACTTCACAATCTTGGGGGCAACTTCGTCTCAAGCAAGCGTCAACATAGGGGGCACAAAGAATCCTTATGGTGAAACTAATGCCAATACTACAACCAACCACATCATAAATCTTCATCCACCCATCACCCCATCCATGAATTGGGGCCAACATCGAAAGAAATATTTGAATCAAAGTAAAGAAAGGTGAGTATCAAAGAAAGAAGGTGGAAAGCATAATGGACAAAATCAATACAGAATGGATTTTCGACATACAAGAAGGTCAGTATATCAAACTCCATCAATCAAAGAAACTATGGGGCCAAAATAAAAAAGGGAAAAGTATCCATCAAAGATGTTAGAGAATAAAGCAAAAGTAGTCTTTTCAAATTGTACAAAGTATATCAATTAGTTGGTCCTAATTCCATGCACACTTTCGTATCCACCCATCATTGCTCATCTTCCCAAGTTTGGAAAGTCAAAGGTTCCAAGCTATCAACCAATCCATCTTCTATTCCTAAACAAACTTCATCCATGCCTCCACACATGATATCAAGGCTCTCATTGACCCATGTGTTGGCAGCAACCCTTCATCATGGGATTTAGAAGGCACTTTCTATCGTGATGTACACACCAAGACAAAAGAGATTCAGCATAAGAGTACTCAATGAGCGGATCAAAATCTCAAAGTACGCATTCAAATTGCCGCGTATCTTAGCAAAACAACTTCTTCAAATTAGGGTATGATGGCACATTACTTAATGGGGGTCTATCAACAACACCTTGTGATTAAAGCAGGCTTAAAATCTTCGAAAAACCAAAAATCCAAAAATATGAAAATCCAAAAAATCAGAAAAAGGATTGAAAATAGTAAAGAAAAAAATTATCCTCTAGTGAAAACCACTACGGTGGCACTTTGGACAGGCACCATGATGAAAACCTAGAAAATAGGCACCATGTGTGGAATCGAGCATCTACGTGTGCCAGTTCAGATGAAAGCATCTCATCCCATCCATAATAAATCAAGTATTCCATCCATCTTATCCATAAAAAATCCATTCATCCATGAACCATTTATCCAATCCATTCGCATATATCTACATCCATCATCTTAGTTATCTTGATCTTGATGAAATTTTGGTGCACACTTTATGCTTGCTTATGGTACACATCTTGACATGGGAATTTTTCATTGATCCTATCCTATGCAGCATTATCTGAGCCATGAAGCATTATCCAATGAGCATTCTTTATTCAACACCTTATCCTATCACAAGATAATCCTTGAAATCCTTTGCATGCTTATCATATCCATCCATTCGTACACCTATCTAGGCATCCATCCATGAAATTCCATACATTGCTAGACACTGGGGGCAGATATTTACATCTTGCTTCGGGAATAAATCTTGATCTATATCCTCAAACTTATGTGGTGATCCGAACATTGGTAAACATGAAATCAAATTGGTCAAGCATTTGTGATCTAGAGTCTGAATCACTAGCCCATGGCATATTTTGACGAGAAGACATTCCTTATCAGTCTTCATCTTTCATCGAACATCAATCAAAACAATCAATATCAGTCACATTTAACGCACCCTTCAAACGTCACATCAAATCATGCAAAACATCTTTTTGTTTCAAACCAAGTTTCAAAATCTTGATCAATCAAATCCAATCAACCCATCATCATCTCGGGATATCATTCCCAATCATTGTGTTGCTTAACACTATCCTTGCATTGTTGTGTATCCTCAACAATGTTATCATCATCAATCCTTGCATTGTTGTGCATCCTCAACAATGCTATCGTCATCAATCCTGATCAATCAAATCCTTGCATTGTTGTGTATCCTCAATAATGTTATCATCATCATCAATCCATCAATTGGATCAATCAACCTTAGCTTGGTTTTTAGAAAAATAACCAAATAGAGCATTGGTATCATCACACATTTCCATATCCAAATCGTCAAAACCATGCGAAAATCCAAAAACATCAAAAAATTAGAAAATTCAAAAAACATTCAAAACATATCAAAAAATAAAAAACATTCATAAAAGTCAAAAAACGTCAAAAACATTAGAACAATCATTAAATTCTAGGTAGTGGTTAGATTTAGTCAAATTAAACTTGGTTGTAGTAGCCCGATACGAAGTTCAAACCCTCATTTGGAGCCCAAAGTGCTCGCGGGCCTTGTGCCTTCGCTGGGCCTTTGTACTCGTGGGTTTGGTTGTTTCTTGTGGTTTGTTGTATCCGGTTCATAGCTCCGGTAAAAAAAAGTGTTTACCCCTAATATTATGGGTGCATTGCACCTTTTTTTTAAAAAAATCGTCTCTGAGCTTAAACGTAGGCAAGGCTCATCTTTGATCAGCCCCCGAGACATCAAAATCTAAAAACATTCGAAAAAAAATCAAAATCCAAAAACATTGCAAAATTCAAAAATCAAAATATTTGTAAAATCTCAAAAACATGAAAAACAGCTTCAAAACATTTCAAAACGTCAAAAAACATCCATCCAATGAGGAGAAGAGCTCTTCATTTATAGGACTTCAAGATGGATGAATGTCCCAATTTGAGCAATATGGGACTAACATTCATCCAATGATATGGTGCCACTTGTCAAGCTATGAATGGATGATGGTTGTGCAAGATTTGGGGTTTGTGCCAATAAATGCCAATATTTGAAATTCAAATTTGTTGAAATGACATGTAAGAGGGAAGGGAAAATGCAATAAATGCCACTTGGCTCAAGGCAAAGGACATGTAGGGGTTTTAAATGCCTTGTTGGATGTACATGACTTGGAATTTTTGAATTCAAATTGAGAGTATTCCAAAAGATGCCTTTGTGAGGAAAGTAGAGATTTAATAAATGAATTAAATCTATTTTCATGTGCAACTTGCATTATCTAGAGGATGTGACATGAGATTAGATTAAATTAATCAAAGGTTAATTAATTTAACAGGAGATTGGATGATGTGACTTATTTGACTTAGATTTATGGATTTATTTAAATCAGATAAGAAAGGAATATGATAAGAGGCTAATTAAATAAAGATTTTGATTTATTTAATTAAAAGGGATGGTGTTAGATTTAATCAAATAAGGTTTTAATTTATTTAATTTAATGGATAGACTTTAGAGATTTAATCAAATAAATTGATTATTTAATTAAATAGGGATAATTAGATCAGATGGATTGATTTAATTAACAAGAGAAAGTGACTTAATTAGACAAAATGATTTATTTAATCAAAGGATGAATATTGATGAATTTAATTAGATGGGGGAATTTGATCAAATGGTTAGACCGAGGGATGATTTAGGAAGAAACGGTGTTAGTAAGTTAGGATCAGATGTACAATGTCAATCAGTATATTTTTGATGTCTACAATGTCCTACTATGAGATAGTGAATCTCATCAGTTCCTTTGTATCTTGCTTTTGAAGTTGTGTTGGCTTCAGTTCTACAAGTCCTTGTGTATCATGCTCTAAGGTAGTGAGCCTTATATTGTGAGTTAACTCTCACCATGTTTTTTCCATCATTGGGTTTTCCATGTAAATTTGGTGTTCTTCTTGTGCATGTGTGTGTTGTTTTTTTCATTATCACTGTTGTTGATTTGGTTAGAAGTAGAATTTCTATATTTTTCATTGTTGAGGATTGTTGATCATAATAAGAGTTTAAAATGCTAATTTATTTAAGGTTTTTGGTTGAGATAAGAAGTTTGCATTGTGTTAAAGAGTTTCTAAGTTTTTGAAAGGTTTAAAGTTTCTGATAGGATAGATCCACCCACCTCTCGGTCTCTAAAAATGTTCAATAATTAGTATTAGATCCAAATTCCTCTGAAGAAGCTTAACAACTTAAGGCAAAGATCTGGGATGGCACATGATGGTTCATACAAGGGTCCTAGGTTTGATGGGATTAATTACTCTTTCTAGAAAATTAGAATGGAAGTATGCCTAAACTCTCTTGGGTTTGGTGTCTGGTAATCAGTCAAAAGTGGTTATACTACACCTATCACTCTTATAGATCTAGGTAAAATCAGATTATATAAGCGCAATTCCAAAGATAAGAATGCTATCTTGCATGGATTAGCTGATTTAGAACTTTTGGAGGTGATGAATTATAGTTCTACTAAAGATGCTTGGAAAATTCTTAGTAGCATTTTTCAAGGAGATACTAAAGTGAAGCAAGCTAAGATGTAGATCTTTAAGAGCAGATTTGAGACTCTGAGGATGATAAAAGATGACGACATTGCAATTATATGCTTTGGGTACAAGAATTTGTCTTTGGAATCTCCAGTCTTGGTGGAGAAGTAAAGGAAAGTGAAATTATGAAGAAGGTTTTGATATCTCTCCCAAAATATTACAATCATAAAGTATCTTCCATTGAAGAGTCTAAAGACTTGGATTAGTATTCAGTTGATGAAATGTTTGGTGCTCTTGTTGTCTTTGAGATGAGGGAATTTGATAAAGATGTTGCAATAAAAGAAGCTATTTTCAAAGCTAACAAAAATACTAAAGATGATGCTCCTGATTCAAGAAAGGTACTAGAAAATATAAGGGTAAGTTACCTTTCAAATATTTCAATTATGGAAGAATAGGTCATTTTGCATCTAAATGTCCTTACAAAGTATCAGATGATCTTAAAAAGGTTCTCTATTCCAAAGAAAGTAGTGGTTCCTCTAAAGATGAGGAGAATGATTCAAATGATGAAACTCTCTTTATGACCTTCAATACTACTGACATAAAGTGTAATGTTGGGAAATGTAAGGAGTTTGGCTCCTTAAGTGATGAAGATTTGTGTTCCTCTTATCTGAATCTAGAATCTATGGAACCTAAAGGTTGGGACTTCAACCTAGATAATCAGAGCATATAATTTGAAGGAAAAATCTAGTTTGCTCTAGAAGACTTGAATGAAGCAAGGGGACCAACTCAAAATTATGAAATCTTGCTTGCAAAATCAAAGGAAGAAACTGAAAAATTGAAAATTCAAGTAGAAAAAGGAAAAGAATGTGAAATCAAATTAAAAGAGGCACAAGGTATGATCTCGATTTAAAAGTAAAGGTTGAAGAAGGCAAGAGGATTGAAGAGTGTTGAATGTCAAGATCAATGTCAAAACTGTTGAATTTTTAAAACTTGAGGAAGAAATTGTCACTCAAAGGAATACCCTAAAAAAAACAAAGAAACAAATTGACAAAGGAGAGAGTTTTGGTCTTGAGGATATCACTAAATCATTTGAAAGGCCTGAACAAAGGAGGAGAAAGCTTGCACTAAAGACTCTAAGAAGAATGACTCCAAAGATGCAAAGACTCTTCATAATGGAAATAAAAAAGTGGATTCAAGCCTGACCAGAAGCAAAAAGGATTTGCAAGTCCTTCATCTACAAGACAACATGCTCCTACCAAGTTCAATCAACCCTTTCAAGGTTACCATTTTTCTTGCAATAAATTTGGGCATAAGGTTGTTGATAGCAGAGTTAGACAAAGAAGGAATAATAACATGGGTTAAAGGAAATTCATACCCCAAAGAAACGATACTATCTTATTTCATGGATATTTTTATTCCTACAACAAATATGGTCACAAGGCTTATGAGTGAAAATATAAGGTGAAGAGGAACAACTCTATTCTAGGGCACAATATTGTGTGCTACAAATGCAATAATATTGGACATAAGGAAAACTATTGTAGAAGTGGTTTTTTGAAGCCAACAATTTAGAAAAAGTTTGAATCCCATAATCAACAAGAGAAGGGAAATGAAATGATCTGAAAGGAAGACCATGAGAAGAAAGATGATTCTACACTTATGCATTCTACACAAGATTCTAAGACAAACTAAGATAGAGAATTGTCTGAGGGGAAGATTTCATTTGTAGAACATTTAGCTCCCTAAAAAGAACATGATGTTGAAGATTTTAGCATGAAGGGTTGGGCCCATTGGGTATAAAGTTGTGTAAATATGAAATTTTTGATGAAGGATCCAGTAGAATTAAAAGATTTTCTGAGAGATATCATTTCAATTTGGTGTACGGGTGATCCCACAATACTACTTTACAATTTTTGGGAAAATTGGACATTGAACTAAAAAAAATTAACTAAATCTTCACTTTCGGGTACCTATAGTGGCTAAACCATGAGGAATTTGAAGATGATGCAAACTAGAAATTTGTGACATTTTATCTGTAGGTTCTAAATTATTTTTTTTAATTTTTTTTAATAATATTGCACTTCTTTTTCCATCTCCTTCGAAAACTAGTTTTTAACAGTAAACACCATTTTTAAAGAGTGACATTACTGGCTAACACATAATTTTTTTTCTATGAAGGATAAATTTTATTTTATTTTTAATTTAGATTTGTAACTGCAATATCTAGTGCATGGAATTGGTTTCATAGCATTTCATTGAATATATTTTTCTTAATTAAGTTTCAAATTCAAACTAGTTGCAATCTAGACATGATTGGATAAAACATAATTTTTTTGTATGTATCAAAATTATTTCTTTTTTTTTGGGTTGGATCAATGACATCAATATCTAGTGCATAGATATCTTTCAATTTTTTTTGATAATATGCAATTTTTCCACACGTGTAGAATATTGAGCTTGATTTTCAGTGAAAAACCTACATTCACAAGAAATAAAAAACAAATATAATAATCAAATTAAATTTATTTAAAATTATACTTTTTGGGAAGCTTATAATAAGGACCACATAGTTATAAAAAATAAATTTTAAATGAATTCGTTTGATCCCCCAAAAGGTAAATCAAAAGTAGTTTTGTATCATCATTTTGATAGGTGTAAAGGAGACTTCGTTATAGCTATGGTTTAAAACTAGTGGGGTCCTATCCAAGGGGGTTTGATCTAAGGTGGTTTGATCAAACCCTCTTCAATTGGAATCCTTTAAATGGAACTTTTCAACGCTTAAATCATTATATTTTCTAAAAATATTTGATTTCAGCAAAAATCAAGATCTCTTAGAAAGTGTAAACCACTATTGTGGGATCACCCGTACCACACATAAAGCTAAAGGTTGAGAAAGGTAAGTTTTAGAAGTTTTCCAAGGATTTCACAATGTATTCTGTTTGGTAAAGTCAAGGTATTCTGGTCCACACCTATTCATAGAAGAGGCTTTTTCCTTGTGGTCCAGAAGATAAGTTGATCAAGATGTGAAGGTATTATTTCCAAGCTTTCAAGTCTTTATACCTTCTAAAGTGAAAGATATTAGTGACAGAGTTCCAGTCGATACTCTAGCATAGTGAAGTAATGTTGAAGAATTATTGGAATGTTTTGCATTCATCTGAAAGTATTTTTTTGTCCATATAGATCTATGGACATGTCAAATGCATCTTATCTTGTTGTATGTGATGATTCGGTGTGTCACAAAGCTCTATTTTTAGATAACAATGTGCTACAATTCCTATCTATTCTATAAAACATATGTTTGGGTACTTTTTCCAATTGGTGTTTGAAAAGTTCAATTATATGTGTTGGTGTAGTTTTCAAATTTTCTCTGTATATAGTATGTTTGGTTTCTGAATTTCAAGACAATCCTAAGCAATCTCATGAGAAAGATGTGAAAACAATCTTCGGATACTTGAAGGGTACTCTGGATTATGATCTATGGTATAAAAAGGATAAATACTTTTCTCTAATTGCTTATACTGATGTTGATTGCAAAATTTATGTTGATGAACAAAGAAGTATAAGTTGAAGTACATTCTTTTTGGGATACAAATTGGTCTCTTGGTTAAGTAAAAAGCAAGATTTGGTGCCTTTATCCATAGCAGAAATAGAATATATTTCTACAAACATCTTATTGCACTCAAGCGCTTTGGATGAAGTAGACCTTGAAGGATGTGAAGGTGGGTTATGATGAACCCATTCCTATACTATGTGACAATACAATTGCTATAACATTTCCAAGAATCTGATAATGCATTCAAGAATAAAACACATTTCAATCCGATACCACTTTTTGAGAGAGAAGGTTGCAGAACATGAAGTAAGATTGGAGTATGTGCCTACCAAAGATCAGATTGTAGATATCTTCACAAAGGAACTTTCAAAGGATACTTTTGAGTATTTATGATAGAAGCTATAGGTTATTTCCCCTCCTTGTTCTAACTAGATACATAAATAGTGAATCTTTCCAAGAGAAAAAATCATGTCACATATTTTCTCTTGGATTGATGAGTGCTACCCCTTAGGGGGAGCTGGTAGTAAGGGGGAGTCCTAAAGTAGTTGTGTAGTTGTTGTACATGTATAGCTATTTGTAGTTCAGATGTGTTGTTGGTCAAAGGGGGAGAATATGTTGCTACTTTGAAGAGGATATTTTTTTCCCTTTGTTCCTAAAGTTAGAATAAGTGATGTTGCTTTATACAAATATATATGGCCCTTTGTCCTTGATGTCAAAAGGGGAGAGTGAGCAATGTGTGTTTCCATCAATGCCAAAGGGGGATATTGTTGGTAGTTTTTGTCATTGATGTCAACACTAATTGTTGGTTGTCTTTGATTTCAACTCTTAGGATGATTTCTATACATGTTAGTGATATTTTTGGTAGTTGTCATTAAAAAATTTCTTTGGTCAACATTGATTTTTGGTTGTCATTGTTAACAACATTGAACTGTTGCTATCATTGATATATACAAGAAGAGTTGTTGAAGCTCATGGTTGGATGTCATTCCCTTTCTAAGAAGAGTTGTTGAAGATCATGGTTGGATATGCCCTATCTAAAAAGTGTTGCTGAAATTCATGGTTGGATGCCACGTCCTATATAAGAAGAGTTGTTGAAGTTCATGGTTGGATTTCATGCCTTATCTGAGAAGAGTTTCTAAAGTTCATGATTGGATGTCATATCTTATTCCATGTCAAGGAAATTTGTATTATGCTTTATTTTTGTCAGCAAAGTTGTTTTCATAATGATTATTCAAATGAGGATTAGAAGCATTAAGATGGGGATTAGAAGCATAACTAATTTAGGAGAGATGTTTTGAAGGCTTTTTGTATGTCTTATTCTCTCTTCTTCTATTCCTAATGAAGTACATGTGTTGTTGAAAGAAAGCTCTAGCTTAAAAAAAATTGATTGAAAGCTTTTGGTTTAGGAAGTTTCCTTGAAGTTTTTTTGGGAGAATTCTTTGTATTCCTCCACTGATGAAGGTATGGTCTTGCAGTTTTGGGTATAATTTTAGTGCTCTATGGATGTTGTACGACTATTTTTCAGGTCATTTGTGATGCCAAGGAGAGTTCTATGAATTGCAGAAGGTTGGCAGTGTTGTTGGTTGTCTAGAATGGTCTAGGAAATGCTTTTCATTTCTCTGCATTTATGTCTCTGCTCATGTGGCTTGGTGAATGTTCTCTCTATTTGTGCAATGTCTTAGATCTAATTTCAAGTTTTGAAGTGGTTCGTAAGTTGTTCTACTGATGGTACATCATCTGGCTATATATTTTGTGCTTCTTGAATGAATTTTTATGTTCTCATTTGTTCTGTGATGAATATTGGTGGCATTACAATATGAAATTAGTGTATTGAATTGTTTATTGGATGTTCAGGGAACATCCCCATGTGATTGGCCACTTTCATGATGCATTGTGTCTTGAGTTGGATTTTTGGGTCTTTTGTGGATATCTAGTCGATGGGGCTTGTTCCTTTACTTGCATCATGTCCTTAAGGGCCTATGCTAGTAATGGAAGATGTGTTATGATAGAGAATATCTACATGAAATGTAACAACATTGAAAACTTGGATTGCAACCTTGGTCTTGATTTTGAATAATGAAATTACTAGCATTCAAATTAAAATCTCTTGGGAACTCTTTAACATATTATTTTTCAAGAAAGACTTAAAAATTCCACCCCCTACCCAATTTATGGTTGTTTCCTTTCTCCTTTTGATGGATAGGAGTCAAGTTGAGATGGATGTCTTGAATGAGACGTGGTAGGTTTGTTTAGATGATGGGGATGTTATGATGTGTTATTTCCTCCACAATATTCTCATGTTGGGAAAATATAATAATCACAATAATTATATTAGGATGGCTCTCACGAGGGATTACATCATTCTTCATCATGTAAATTTATATTACAAAAGGTGCTTGATATTAACGAAAGCAAGAATGATCTTAAGGCCATGAGTTAAGATTGTGGTGTAATATACTTTTTGTACACTTGGAAGTTAATTGGGAAGCTCATTATGGAAATTCCCTTCCCTTTGTGTGAGTTTTATTTCTTACATGCGAGGGTGGTATTTTTCCTCATAAGACCATTAAAGGAAATATATGATTGTTGTGCTAAAGATGATAGAGGCTCCAAAAATTTGTGACTCTAGTACTACCAAGGCTAGTGACTATGTCAAAATAGGTAAGGTCATTTACACTTTCTCTTTCTATACTGATACCAAAAGAAGTGGTTGCATTTTAAAAATCATTGTGAGAGTCATTATTTCTTGGATACCTTAGATTACTTCTTGTTGTGATAGTGGCTATTTGTTTTTTTTGGAAAAATGAATATAATGGGAGGCTCACATCTTTAGACCAAACCCATCTCTTGTGAAGCTTCCAAATAAAAATTAGAGCTCTAGGAGTTGTTTGACAAAGGTGGCTTCACTCCGTTCCTCCAAGCTATGAAGGGTTATAAGAAAAAACTCACTTCTATTTTTTTTTTTAATTTCTAGTCTCAAGATGAGGTCACTATTGTTGGCATTTAGTTTTGTGTCTTTGATAAATTTATTTTTAAGGCCATGGGTTTATCTTGTGAGGGCCTTAAGTTGCAGAAGAAGAGAAAAAGGGGAATACAAAATATTTATTGCACTTTTTTGTCAAAAAGGAGAAACTAGTCCATTTCCAAAATGGCTATAGTAGGGAGAAGTTTTTGACTCCATGGGTCTTCGTGAGTTTACATTGTATGGATTATTTTAATCTTGAAGATAGGTTCAAGAAGATTCATGGTTACTATTTCTCTATCCTTAACCATTTGAGACAAGGAAAAAAATCAATCTTCCTTTCTACTTATTCTCATCCCTGGAGGCCTTTATTCTTGATGGTTCCCAACCTTGTACACTAAGGTCTTATTATGGCCCTCTACAATTATTTCCTTACCATGACCCCTACCATCAACCCCAAGGCTAAGAGAAGTGTTAAAATAAAACTTCTTGAATAAAAATCCTTTAAGGCCTCTCCTATTTCTATAAAAAAATATAACCCTATCCCTAGCTCTATGGGAAAAGTGGGTCTTAGGAATAAGGGAAAAGCCTTTACAAAAATTTCCCCCTCCCTCACATGAGTTTTTAGTGGTTTCCCTGCTTAGGAAAAGAAAGGTTGTGGACCTAGATATGCACATGAGGAAAATAGGAAAATAAAAATAAAAAAGATATAGGCCCCATTCCCTTCCCCATTGATGGAGGGACTATTAATATCTCTGATATTGATTGAGGGGATGATGATATTAAGGGGATTATAAATGTGATACCAAAGGATTGGGTGGTCATAGATCTATTGGATTGGAAAAATCATAAAGAGATGAGAGTTCTAAATAAAAGGTAGAACATTAGAGTATGAAGAAGAAGAGAACAATGAGAAGGAGTTTCTTCCTCAACTAGATGATGGCTAGGAGGAGGAGGACTTGAAGAATAGGTCTAAAGAAGATATGAAGGATGATGAAGAAGTGGAGGAACATGATAGAGATGATAAGGAGTAAGATTTGGGTGAGGAGAACAAGAAGGGAGAGATCGAGGATACAAAGGTGATGAAAATATAATTTCAAGTTCCCCCTCCCTCAGGTATCTATTAATCATGGATAAAAATATGGTTAAGGGATATTCGCCTAACAAGGCCCAGTTCACGAAAGAAAAAGATAATGATTATATTAAGAATCTCCAAGCCAAGGTGAAGGAGTTGGAAAAGAAGGTTAAAACTAGTAGCAACAATGACAAGATGAAACAAATAGAAAGTTTCATGGAAAAAATAATAATGCTTACTAATGACATTAAGAACAAGGCTATTATGGGGACAGTTTTTTGCCACTCCAAAATCTTCAAACAAAAGTAAAAAAGAGCTAAAGGATACGAGGTTCACAAAATGATAATGAAAAGAGCAACAATGAGCTGCTAGATAAGGAGGGCTGGGAAGAATTTTTGGATATCCTCCTCATTGACCAGAGCTTAATTTGTTAGCTTTTCCTCTAAGGTTTCCTATTTTTTGTTTTTTGCTTCCTTATTTTTTTCTATTTTTTTGGGCATGTGTTCCCTTTAACTATTTGATCGTGCCTACATGCCCTTCTATTTTTTCTTCATTTTTTATTATGTTATCCTAACTTCTAGGATCAAGGCTCTTTCCCTAATTAAAAACAATGAAGAGATGTTTGAACTCACTTTGTGCCTCTTTTCCCTTTCCATTAAGTGTCTTCCCAAATTTATTTAGTTATCACTATTGTATCTCCATATACAACCATTTTTTATCATCAAGGAATCAAGCATGGACATTTGTGATTTAGAGACTTGGTTATTCATAATAATAAATAATAAGAAAGGTTTAATTGGTAAATTTCACCCTAATTATATTGGACAATCTATCATCGAATCTTTCTTAGATCTTGAGTCTGTGGATTATCTACTTCCAATAGAAAACTAGTAAGAGATCTAGTTAATGTCTCTCACTTACAATGTTACTATTGTTGATTAGACACATGTAGAGTAGTTATTCATTTTTATCATATTTATTATACTCACAACATCTAAATACATCATCTTTCATGATCACATCTCACTTACTTTTACTTATAGATTATATTTTGAACTAATTACATAATTTTTATTCTTAATTGGTCAAGTTATCTAACCTTTGGGTTTATTTTTATCTCATAATTTTTCATATTATAAAGTGCAACACTATTCTTTTGTGATTATCACCAATTCATAACAATATATTTTTTCTATAGTGTGATACATTTATACATGTCTCACATGTTTATACATAATTTATGTGTTTACATGATTTATTTTTTAGGCAAAAGGTGAAAGGCCTGTAGATATATTAATAATAATAAAATTTACAATAGGTAATAGTTTATAAGATCCCAAAAACACCTTTACAATGATAAAATATCTACCAACCCCTAGTTTATTGTTGAAAATGGATTGAATATACAAAATATTGAGAAACCCACAACAAAAACTTGTTTTAGTGGCCTGAAACTTAGATAGATTTAGGCTTGAAGAAATAAATATGAACTAAAAAAACCCTACACGACCCGTGGACTGAATTCTCCCCTAGGACTTCCTTTGCTATTGAGATCATGTTTGGAAATAGGACCCTGCACACTTCTTTCTTGAGCCAACTTTGATTTGTATTTTCTAAATTTGTTGCTCCAGAACTTGATGCACCAAAAATTGTTTCTCTCGAATTTTGGTGTCAACAATAACATTCTACTTGTCCTTTACATTCTTAATATCAAAATTATAGGCATGTATCTTAAGGATCCATTTCTACTACCGCTCATTAAGATCCTGCTACTCTGATACCACCGAAATATGTCTAGCCAAATCTGGACTATTTTTTTTTAAGTTGTTGCTCTGGAACTTGATGCTCCAAAAACTGTTGCTCCAAAAATTCGCAAAAATATTCCTTGTAAATTTTTCAACTACTGCTTGTGGTTGAATTCATGGCTTCCTTTATAGCTATTGCAGCGACTTTTGGATATGCTTGCAATTATATATCATTATACACAACAATTTCTTTCCCATCATAGCCTATATTCACCAATTTTTTTGTCATGCCATTCCCCTCTCTGTAAGTGTGTGAGATGATAAAATATTGAAACTTGTCCATCAAAAACCAGATTTTCTATAGAAAACATTTCAAACACCAACTATGTTCCTTTCTCTCCTTGTAGGGTTGATTATAATTAAGGAATCCCCCTTGATATGAATTTTTGTAATACCCAATTTGAGGGAAATTTCAAATCCTACCAGAACTACCTCAGCCTTAGCCACATTATTCATGCCCACTGGGAGTGAAAATGAACTAGCCATTATTACAGATCCCAAAGAGTCTCGGATACAAATTCCTACCCCTGAGATGCCCAGGTAACCTCTGGAAGCACCATCAAAGTTAAGTTTGAAAAAATGAGAATGTGGGGGCTTCCATTTTATTTCTTTTATGTTCACCTTCACTCTGCTATTCTGATGTAAGCCTCCAACAAATGGAAAAATTATGTTCTTCCAGCTCTTTAGAATAAATTCATCCCAACTTGTGAACTAGGAGGACATGTTCTTATGTTTTAGAACATAAGCATTAACCACTTCTAAAACTGCATTTTCAATCTTGACTTTGATGACATCAATTGAAGAACTTGATTTCCTAAAAATGCATAAATTGTGTTCCCACCATATATTCCATAATACTAGTGGTGGAATAACTTGCCATACAACTGCAAAAAAAGATATTTTATATAATAATGGCCAAATTTGGAAGATGTCTCAAATAAAATTTGGCAAAGGGTTGCATAAGTTCAACTTGCTCTTTACAAAAATCCAACATTCTTGCTCAAAGCTGCATTGTACAAACAAATGGTCTACATTCTCCAACTCTTCCTCACATAAAGGACACTTGAAATGATCAACAATACTTAGTTTATTTAAGCGATCACTCATTAAAATTCTCTTTTGTAAAGCTAACCATGCAAAACTCCCAACTTTTGGAAGAATCTTATTGTTCTAGCAAAATGAATAAGCCCTTTGTGAAACCAACTGTTCTCTATGCTGGATTAGAGCTTTATTTGAAGGATCCCATAGAATCTTATTAGGCTTTCCCAAAAATAACACAATTCTACTTTTTAGAATGTCTTGAAGCAATGAAAATTGATTGGCAGAAAGAGATGAATCAGAATGTTTTTTCCAGATATTTTACCTATTAGGCCTTCTGTTGAATGCACATAATCTAGAAAATTTTCACCCCATTCTCTGGACAATACAGCCCTTACCTACTATAATTCTTGAATGTTTTCCAAAGGGGGCTTACCATTGCACAAGTCCTCCCACCATTGCATGAGTCCTCCCAAAACTTCACGCTTTTTCCATCATGAATTTTCCATGTAATGAATGAAGTAATAATCGATCTACATGACATCAAGAAGTTCCACATGGCTAATTCTGAAGGTGGGTTTGAAATGGTAAGAATCCTCAAGGGGTTTGAAGTGTCAAGATACTTAGCCTACATTAGCTTGCACCACTTCAATTCATGTTTTGTGTACATTTTCCATACTAACTTGGCCCCAAATGCCTTATTCCTAATTGAGATATTTTGGATACCTGCTCCTCCTTGAAATTTTTCCAACACCATGTTGTCCAAGGATATTAGAGGATCTTTTTTGTAATCATTCATATTACCCTTCCATAGAAAATTTATAATAATTCTCTCAATTTCAAGGATAATAGTCTTTGGTGCCTTAAGAATCGCTAAAAGTAGTTAGGGATTGCAGATAATACTGATTTTATTAAAACGATTATGCTTGATAATCATAACCATTGTTCCTTCCACATTAGAATCCTTGCCTTTAATATTTCTATTACTTTAACCTAATAAGAAGGTTTATTTGGACCTTTGAAGAAAGGAATACCCAGGTACATACATGGCAACTTTTCCTGCTTAAACCCCAATATTTTTTAATTATCTTATTTTTTATAGCCTCTTTTGTATTGAAAACATAAATTTTAGACTTGGAGGCATTAACTTTCTGACCTGATGCTAAGCAATACCTGTTAAGCACTTGTTTTATTTGAATGGCTTCATCCACATTTGATCTACCAAAACAAATGGTATCATCTACAAATAGAGAGTGAGTTATTGAAATTTTTGTGTTTGAAATAGTAATGCCTCTCCAAATTCCTAGGCTCTGCTTATAAGAAATTAATCTACTAAGCACCTCAGCCATTATAATGAATAGAAAAGGGGATAATGGATCCCCTTGTCTCACTCCTTGTGATGCTGTAAAGAAACCTGTAGGTGAACCATTGAGGATGATAGAAAAATTTACTCCTGACAATCAAGATCTAATCCATCAGTGTCATTTTCCTTTGAAACCAAATTTTTTGAAAACTTTGTTAAGAAAATCCCAATCTACTTGTTATCACTTGGATTTTGCACCCTGTTGAATGTAGAATTCAACAATCCAGTGTAACATGGGAAGACCTCTAAAGCTATAAGTTTCTTGTAAATAGAGTTCAACCTTCGGAGAAGGTTGGCTTCCTTTGTGTTATCACCTAACTACTGATCTTTGTAAGGAAAAGGGAGAAGGAGTGCATGAAAATGAAAACTAAATCCTATGGTGATACACCAAACTGCCAGGAATCATGAAATAAAAGATGAACATACACTGGAAAAAGATGATAGTTATTTCATCTACCCAACATAAATCTTGTGAAAACTTATGCAAAAGTTATAAAGAGGTTTAATCTACATATATTTTAAGAAGGAAAGATGAATTTCACAACTTTAAAATTTAAATGCAGATTTAGGAAAACACAGTTCAAAACCTGCATAATCTAAAAGAAGAAAAAAGATAGTATGAAAAAAAACTAACACTGATCTTCAAGGTAATCTTTGTATTCCAAATTCCAAAAAAAGAGTTACAAAACATACATCAGCTAAGAAAGGATTGTTAAAAATCACTAACTCTCCAGAATGCATAATCCAAACTGTTCTACAAAGAGACAAAAATGCCCTATATACAAAAGTATTAGCCCCTAGGGCTTACAAAAATATCAGCCTCCAGAAAGATCTGCCCCTAGATCTTTAATGAAGTTACTGTTGCATTAAACGTGTATCCCCTTTGTCCATGTCGGTGAAGGGTCGCTCCAAGAATGGACTCCAAATCTTTTGGGAATAATCACATTAACTTCTAGCCTCTGTGTCCACCTTGAAACTTCATTAGAGCCGCTTTGAATGATTCTGAGTGCTATCATAAATGTCGATCCACTCCTGCCAGTCGGCATCCCAACTGTCCCTAAGACTAGCGGCTTGTTCCCCCTCAGCCTTCCTCCTATTTCAGATCTTTCCTCAAGTTGACCATCTTCGAGAAGCATCATCCTCCCTTTTTGTTAGATTCAAGGACCCTTGTTTCACCAAGCTGACCCATGCCTTTGATCACAGAGTAGATCCATACCGCTTACATTCTGTTGATCTTCCACAGGGGCAGTCACAATAGTCCAGCAGTCAATGGTTCGCCCTTAGTTCTCCCTAATTGGGTGAACACACTCCACGTAAGATTCTCAGGTGGTCAAAGGTCCCTGAGACAAAATCGCATGTCGGTGAGACACTAATTGTGTCTCCCTGATGTGAGTACACCTCATAGCAGCTATTGGCATAACACGCGACGGTCAGCAAGAGTTCATAGCAAGCGGCTAGAGTCCCATCGATATCTAACATTGTTGCCCAGACCATCGCTATCGGCCAGACATCATGGCGAGTCCTCAGAAGTCATACCGATATCGCCATTTCATCGCCCAGACATCCGCATTCAGCAAGAGTTCATGCCGAGGTCTACAGTGGACCTATCACTATCGGCAAGACACCACTAGGTCGGTGGGACTTCATAGTGAACTCCTCCATTCTCCCTGAGCTCACCTCATTTTGGCAAGACTTCTCGTCGAAACTACTTTGTTTCAGTGAGGGATTATTTCAGTCAAGGAGACTTTGCTCGGTTGGCGAGACCTTTCACTGAGCTCCTTTCCTTCACCAAGACTTCCTTTCCTGTCAAGGAGACATCACTCAGTCAGCGAGACCTTTTTCCAAACTCCTATTGCCGAGACTTCAGCAATCGGCAAGACGTTATACCAAAGCCCCCACATTACACCGAAGGAATCCCATTTCGGTGAGACCTCACCGGGTCGGCAAGACCTTACGCCAATGACACCTCCGTTTGCCGAGATCCTACCCTTTTAGAAGAACTTCTCCCCGATGTCGACCGCTTTGGCGAGACCACCAACGGTTGTCGGGACTTCATGTCAGAGCCTTCATCTCTCAGCGAGCTCAGATCTTCTTTCGGGGAGACCACCACTTGTCGGTGAGACATCTTGGCGAGCCCAAAACCTTTCGATGAGAGCTCCATTTATTGGCTAGACCTCCTGCTGACGCCAATATTACACCAAGAGCTCCATGCTTTCGGTGAGACTGCGGTTAATCGGCAAGACCTCAAGTTGAACACAGATGTCTTGGTGACCTGAGGAAAAATTAAATTCATTTGGCCCCCCCTGAATACTTGAAAAATTAGACCCCTGCCTGATTGAGCCTGTAGGTAAAAATCGGGCAACATTTCTAGCGACCTTTGTTGGATGTTTTCCTAGTAAACCTGGACCAGTAGCCAAAACTTGTCCGTTGGGCTCAGAGTCACTTAGTAAAAACCTCAGAACAGACCAAGAGCAATTCGTACATGGCTGCAACTCACTCGAGACTCATGAAGCAGATCAGGACACTAGAAACTTATTGAAACCAGAGAAACTGAAGTGAAATTGTTTACTGTGCTGGAACAGCACTTAGGGAATGAAACAATAATTAAACTAAAGTGAAGAAGCACTTATTGAAAGCATAAAACCTAAACTAATATGTACAATGATAAATCATACCTCAAAACAATGTTTGAAGTGAATCCCATTAACTGGGATTGGTAACCTTTCTCCATCCATGTTTGATAACTAGAATGCATTATGCTCTTTACATTCAATAACAACAAAAGGACCTGCCCAGAAATGGTCAAATTTTGTATGTTTTCCTGGACCACTCTTTAGCACATCCCATTTGAAAACAACCTCCCCTTCCTTGAAAACTTTGGCTGTAACTTTTTTATCAAATATTTTCTTCGTTCGAAGCTGATGATACTCCAAAGTTTTCATTGCCTTGTCTCTTGATTCTTTGAGCTCCATGAGCTCTACATATCTCACAGACATTGGGTCTTGCTCTTCATACATCTCCAACTGGTGAACAATGTCTAGAGCTGGAAGCTCTACAGATAGAGGTAATCTAGCCTCTTTACCATAAACAAGTACATATGGAGAATTACCAATTGTTCTCTTGGGGATTATTCTATCTACCCAAAGTGCAAATTTCAATGTGGTATGCCAATTTTTTTGATTCTCTTCCATAGTCCTCTTAATGATTCTTTATTTGTATTTTCAGCTAATCCATTACCCTGCGGGTAATAATTGGAGGAAGTATTCAAATGAATTATGTGTTTAACAGTCCAATCTGTGACTCTTAATCCAACAAATGCAAGATCATTATCTGAAATGATGGAGTCAAGAACTCCAAATCTGGTGATTATATCTTCATAAAAATTCAAAACTGAAGATTCATTTGCTTCTTTCAAAGCTACTGCCTTTGTCCATCATGTGAAATAGTCTATAGCAGTAAGCACCCACTTGTGACTAGCACTGGATGGTGGATTAATTGGCCCAATAAAGTCAATGTCCCATCTCATGAAGGGATGCTCTACCTGAATTGGATGTAGAGGCATAGCAGGAAGCTTTTCCTTTCCTGCAAACAAAGCACATTTCATACACTTCCTTGACCATGCATATGCATATTTAAACAAGTTGGGCTAGTAGTAACCAGCTCTCATAATTTTCCAAGCGGTTGTCTTTGGAGAAAAGCGACCTCCTGAAACTCCATCATGAAACTCATGAAGTACCTTTTCTATTTGATCAGCATCAATGCACCTTAACAAGACACCATTCAAATCTTTCCTGAAAAGGATATTATCAATGAGGACATAAGGAATTGACTGCAATCTGAAGTATCTTCGTTTTGCTCTATCCAGATCTGGTGGACATTCACCAGTATGAAGAAAGTGGGTCATTTCTTGAACCCAACCTGCAACTGATGCAGGTATAGCATTTTGAACATTTTGAGGCTCATCTGTATTAATTAAAACAGCACCAGTTTATGATTTCTGCACCTCTTCAGAAGTGGAGGCAAGCTTCTCACAAAGTCCTCTACCTCTGACAAGTTTTGTGATGTTGATGTTGACATCAAATTCCATTACTTTTGTGATCCACCCTGCTCTTTTCTCACTCAAATATTTATTCAATAAAAAATCCTTCACACTTGGGTGTGCAACCAAAATATGAATTTTATTGTTTGAAACTAGAGGCTTAAACTTCTTTAGGCTTCTGATGATAGTGAGAACATGTTTCTCAACAAATGTATATTTCTCTTCATAATCAGCAAGTACTTGACTAAAGAAAGCTATTGGCTGCTCTAAATTATCACTATTTTTCTAAACCAGCATAGCAGAGATTGAGCTAATGCTGCCAAAAACATACAAAAAGAATTCTTTAGAGAAATCTGGATTTACCAGTGTTGGAGTTGATGCTAAAGCTTCCTTGATTTCTTCAAAAATATGTTATGCTTCTCTAGTCCAATTGAAAAATGCATTATTTTTAAGCATGGCAGTCAAAGGTTGTAATAAATTTGCAACATCAGGAATGAATCTCCTTAAAAATTTGATTCTCCCTAAAAATCTTTGCAATCCTTTCTTGTGATTGGGTAATAGCAGTTCGAGTATAGCCTTAACTCTTTCAGGATCAATGGTAACTCTGTCTTTTGATACTATATGACCTAATAGTTTACCTTCATGAACTGCAAAAAAACTCTTTTTTGAATTGAGAGATATTCCATATTCTCTGCATTTTTCAAAAACTTGCTTGAGATGTGACAAGTGCTCATCTGCATTCTTTGAATATACAGTTATGTCATCTAAGTAAACCAGCAGAAATTTTTGAATTAAATTTTGAAATGTCATATCCATGGCACACTGAAAGGTGGCACCAGCATTAGATAAACCAAAAGGCATTCTCTTGTAGGCCATAGTGCCCCATTTTGTTGTAAATGTTGTTTTATACTGATCCTCTTCGCTGACAAGAATCTGGTTATAACTAGAATATCCATTGAGAAGAGAAAATATTTCTGAACCAGCAACAGCTTGGAGAATTTTTTCCATAGACGGTAAGGGGTAATGATCCTTCAGAGATGCTTTGTTAAGATCTCTAAAATCCACACATAATCTTATCTCACCGTTATTTTTTCTAACCGGAACAAGGTTAGAAACCCAAGATGTGTGTTTTATTGGAAATATGATACCCCCTCAACTAACTTGGTCAGCTCTTTGATCATTAAAGGTTCAAGCTTGGGGTTTAATGGCCTCTATTTTTGTCTAACAGGCTTGGCATTAGGTTCTAACTCAATTGTATGTTGTGCAATATGAGGATCAAACCCTCTTAAATCAAAATATTGCTAAGCAAAAACATCATGATATTCTTGGCATAAAACAATGAAAGCTCTCTTATCTTCAACTAAACAAATTTTACCTAATTTGAGAAGCTTACCTTTAAAAATTTCAACTTCCTCGTAATGATCTACTTTGACTTGAATGCCAACTTTTCTCTTTTTAAGCTAATCATCAAAGTTGAATATGGATTCCAAGGTAACCAACCCTTTGGGAAGTTTATTTGTCTTCAGCTGTATCACTTGATCATCGTACTGTTGTTTAACCTTTTCTTGGTTTACTACAGAAAATTGATCTTCTTGGAGTAAAAAGGTTAATATCTACTCATCACTTTCAAATACTTGCTAATTAATGTTGTTATTAGGAATTGATGGCCTGATAACCGCCTTAACATATTGTTGTATTTTGTCTTTTTTAATATCGTCTGGGATATCAAACTGTGCTCTGATTGCTGCAAGTCTATTAGCGTACTTATTCTGATTTCTTGGAATAGAAATCAAATTGAAGGCATTAAATTCTTCAATTATGTTCCATACTCTGTTTCTGTAAGACTTCAAAGCATCATTCTTGGCAACATTCAGCCCCCTAACTTGATTAACTATCAATTCACTATCTCCATAGACTTTCAAATAGTCGATTCCTCTTTTCCTTGCCCACTCAAGGCCTTAAATGAGTCCTTCATACTTAGCACTGTTGTTAGAACATGCAAAAGCAAAACGAAAGGCTGAAAAATACTTATCACCCTATGGAGAAACCAACATTGCACCTCCACCTACTCCATTCTTGCTTCTGGAACCATTGAAAAATATTTCCCAAAGTTCACCTTGTTGTTGCAACAACTGATATGTACCCTTTTCAAGATTAGGAACCTCTGCATCAAGTTCAAGCATCACATAATTACCCATACCAACATCTTGAATAAGGTTTTCAGGACTATCCAACACATTTTTAGCTGCCCATTCATGTAGCAGCACATCAAGAATAGCTTCTGCTTGAAGTTCTTGAGCGGCAGCCATCTCACTGTCAGTAAAAATGACACAATTTGTGTCTACAACAGTAGGAACAGCATTGATAGGAGTTGGGTTATATGTCTCAATGTGATCTTTGGCTAACCTCTCATATTTAATGGTAACCGTAGTTCCATATCTTGTTCTAAATAGCATATGTGACTAATCAGCTGACACATAACCACCTATCTTAGCTGTAAAGTCTCTTGAGAGGCACAAAGAAAAGAAAGGTGGGAGGTCTATGACACATATGTCCTGAGGAACTGAAAAATTCAGACAAGCATGAATGGTAAGACTCAAATCTTTAATAACACCCAATGTATTAACGAAAGTACCATCCAATTGAATCACTCATTTCTCTAAAAGTTGATACTTTAGTCCAAGCTTGTCAGCAATTTGCTTTGGCATTACCGAGCTACTAGCTTCACTGTCTACTATACAGTTATGGACTAACTTATCACCTATGATTACAGACACGTAAAATGGAGGTGGTTTGAATTTTTTTCTTGCCTCTTTGTTGGGTTTTTTATCCTTTTCTTGGGGATTATTTGTCAATACAGATCTGACTTGACCTATTGGAGACTCAGATTCATCAGACACTTTAAAATTTGACAAAGCTGAGTGTAACATATCTTTTTGACCTAGGATAGCTAATGAATCTCACATAGACATCATTACATTCATCTTTTTCATACTATCAAGAATATTATAGGGTACAAATAGGTTCACTTTATGATGTACCTTTATGCCAACATGATCAGCTTGCAAGTGTGGCTGCTCCTTAACTGGGAGTTGTTGATTTCTTTGCAAACCATGAGTCACTTGAGATGTAGATGGTTATGCAGCTATTGCTTTTCCTTTACCAGCTACTTGATCAAGCTCAAAAACTCTTTTCTTCGCCCTTGTGTTAGCTACTACTAGAGAATTATCTTTTTTCAATCCACAGAATTCTTCACCTTGCCAGTTAAGTAGGGTAGTATCATTGGTAAGTTGATCTTGGTGTTGTAGAGATACATCATTGAGTTCATTCTACTGTGAACTTGAGGCATTATGTACCATAAGTGCCTGATTAATGAGTCCATTTGAGCAAGTGACTTGATTGTGAGGTTGGTTACAAGGGTAGCACCACTCATAATATGCTACTAGGTTGTTTTGAATAGGGACAAGCTCATTAACTGCACTAACAGGTGCTGGAACATAAGCCTGAAAAAGGTCTTGTATTTACACTCTATCTCGGGCTCTGGTAGTTACCTTGATATGCCTATCTATTACCTTGATATTGTTGTTGCTGACCTGAATTCTATTGTTGATAAGGCCTGTTATATGCTTGTTACTTTTCCAAGCTCACAAGCTTATTACCAAAAGTCTGTAATAGACTTTTGATTTCCTATAACTCATTTGAAGATCTTGGAATAGCAGTTTCTTGTGTTACAACAGCTGGAACAGCTAGCAAAGGTGCAAAAGGTGGTATTTTCAAAGGGATATTCGAATGAATATATGGAAATATAGGCATTCGTGGCCTAGGAGCAAGTTTACCAGCTTGTATTAGGTTGTTTTCAGCTCTGATTGCTACTTCAAATGCATCTGGTAGAGAAACACCCCCCATTGATTGTATCATAACGGCTATATCGCTGTTAAAGGCCTTTAAAAAGTATAAAAATGCATATTCTAGAGGTGGTTTCACTGTTGCAGGAATTCTATCCCAAGTTCTTTGAAACCTAAAATTGAAATCATTCATTTTCTCCTGAGGAGCCCTCTTAAGTGTAGTTAATTGCTCTAACAAAGATAAATTATTAGACCTGTCCTAAAACTACCTATGTAATTTGTCACCCAACTCATCCCAGGTGGCAACTGAACCTACTCTAAGACTCCTGAACCACTATAATGCTCTTCCTTTGAATGATGTTGCAAGTAGTCTTATAGCTACATCCTCTTGTGTGATATGGTGCACACCACATAAGGAAGCAACATCTCGTATATGTTCAATCGGGGTAGTCTGATCTTCCCCGATGAAAATTGGAAAGCTTTTCAAAGTTGCCATTGGAATATCATTGTGTTGTGTCAAA
Source organism: Sequoia sempervirens (assembly GCA_007258455.2). Taxonomy (NCBI): domain Eukaryota; kingdom Viridiplantae; phylum Streptophyta; class Pinopsida; order Cupressales; family Cupressaceae; genus Sequoia; species Sequoia sempervirens. Next base: position 829,674,562 of record VDFB02271358.1, on the reverse strand, counting down.
TTTAATGGACTACCTCCATTAAATGGCACAAAAGGCTGATTTTTGGGAGCATCCATTAGAGGTGGATTTGGCTTTGTAAAAACTGCAGTTGATGAACTTGTTGCAACAACAGAACTTGAAAATATATAACTAGCAGAAGCAGTTGGACTGCTTAAAGGAGACCTTTTTGTTCCAAGTCTAGGTGAGGCTGAACAATTCTCAATTTGTTTTTTAGATGGTCTTCCTCTCCTTCTTGATGGTGAAAATGCAATTTCTGGTCTAGCACCAGGTGGTGTAGACTATACTCTCTTAGGAGGTGCCCTTTTTGCTGCTCTGCCTTGTCTTCTGGGTAGTGACAGTGGCAAATATTCAAAAGGAACTGAATTGCTCCTTGTCTGAACTCTTCTCATAAACTGTGAAAACACTGATTCTAAAGTTCTCTCTCTTTATGGAGTCGCCAAGTACGCAAAAATGACTTCTGCAAAGTCTGAAACTTGCTAGTTGCATACCAAACCAACAATATAATGTGGAACTGGTCCCACCGAGCATGCCAGAACTGTTATCACTCAGATTTTGCACCCTATTGAATGTAGAATTCAACAATCCAGTGTAACATGGGAAGACCTCTAAATCTATAGGTTTTTTGTAAACAGAGGTCAACCTCCGGAGAAGGCCGGCTTCCTTTGTGTTATCACCTAACTACTGATCTTTGTAAGGAAAAGGGAGAAGGAGTGCATGAAAATGAAAACTATCCTATGGTGATAAACCAAACTGACAGGAATCATGAAATAAAAGATGAACATACACTGGAAAAAGATGATAGTTATTTCATCTACCCAACATAAATCTTGTGAAAACTTATGCAAAAATTATAAAGAGGTTTAATCTACATATATATTTTAAGAAGGAAAGATGAATTTCACAACTTTAAAATTTAAACACAGATTTAGGAAAACACAGTTCAAAACCTGCATAATCTGAAAGAAGAAAAAAGGTAGTATGAAAAAAAACTAACACTGATCTTCAAGGTAATCTCTGTATTCCAAATTCCAAAAAAAGAGTTACAAAACATACATTAGCTGAGAAAGGATTGTTAAAAATCACTAACTCTCCAGAATGCATAATCCAAACTATTCTACAAAGAGGCAAAAATGCCCTATATACAAAAGTCCCAACTCCTAGGGCTTACAAAAATATCAGCCTCCAGAAATATCCACCCCTAGATCTTTAATGAAGTTAATGTTGCATTAAACGTGTATCCCCACTGTCCATGTCGGTGAAGGGTCACTCCAAGAATGGACTCCAAATCTTTTGGGAATAATTGCATTAACTTCTGGCCTCTGTGTCCACCTTGAAACTTCATTAGAGTCGCTTTGAATGATTTTGAATGCTGTCATAAATGTTGATCCACTCCTGCCAGTCGGCATCCCAGCTGTTCCTGAGACTAGCGGCTTCTTCCCCCTCGGCCTTCCTCCTATTTTAGATCTTTCCTCAAGTTGACCATCTTTGAGAAGCAACATCTGCCCTTTTTGTTAGATTTGAGTACCATTGTTTCACCAAGCCGACCCATGCCTTTGATCACATAGTAGATCCATACCACTTGCATTCTGTTGATCTTCCATAGGGGTGGTCACAATAGTCCAGAAGTCAATGGTTCACTTGCCAGTTCTCCACGATTAAGGCAAACACACTCCGCATTAAGATTCACGGGTGGTCAAGATTCCTCGAGAAAAATTGCATGTTGGTGGAACACTGTCGTGTCTCACGATCGCAGTACACCTCATAGCAGCTATTGGCATAACGCAGCGACCCCGATGCGACCAAGAGACTTCGCAGCAAAAGCGGCCCGAGGAATCCATCGATATCAACATTGTCGGCCCAAACCATCGCTATCGGCCCGGAAATCATGGTGAGGTCCTCAAAAAGTCATACCAATATCTCCATTTTAGGTCACCCAAACATACGCGTCGGCAGAGTTCGCTGGCAAGGTGCGCATCAGACCCTATAAGCTATCGGCAGACACCACCAAGTTAATGGGACTTCCATGGCGGGCACACTCCATTCTCCCCCAAGCTCACCTCATTTCAGCAAGACCCTATCGGTCGGGAAGACTTCTCCGTTTAAAGCTACCTTGTTTGGGCTTATTTTAGTCGGAGACTTTTCTCGGTCGGCCCGAGACCTTTATTTGAAACTCCCTTTTCCTTCTTGGAGACTTTGCTTTCCTATAAGGAGACATCCTTGATCGATGAGACCACTTTTTCAAGCTCCTTTCCTTCACCGAGGGAGTTCATTTTCACAATGGGAGACATCCTCCGATTCGATGAGACCTTTATTTGAAAACTCCTTTCACCTTCACTTAGAGACTTCGTTTCCCTATGGGAGACATCACTCAGTCGGTGAGACCTTTTACCGAGCTCCTGTCGCCGAGACTTTAGCAATCGGCAAGACGTTATACCGAAGCCCCCACATTACACCGAAGGAATCCCATTTCGGTGAGACCTCACCGGGTCGGCAAGACCTTACGCCGATGACACCTCCCTTCGCCGAGACCCTACCCTTTGGCTGGGACTACTCCGGCGCCCGGCCAGCCGGAGGCCGCAATGGTTGGCCGGGGACTTCGTAGCCGAGCCTTCATCTCGTGACTCGGACCTTCTTTCGGAGACTACACCAGCATTTAGTGAGACATCTCAGCAAGCCCAAAACCTTTCGGTGAGAGCTCCATTGTTCAGCAGGACCTCCCGCCGATGCCAATATTATGCCGAAAGTTCCATTCTTTTGGTGAGATTGCGGTTGATCAGCAAGACCTCACGCCAAACATAGATGTCTTGGTGACCTAAGGCAAAAGTCAATTCATCTGGCCCCTTGAATAATTGAAAAATAGACCCCTGCCTGATTTAGCCCGTAGGTAAAATGGGGCAACACTACCTCAATCAGCCTTCAACATGTCTAGCTTAATAATGAAAGAAGTTAAATGATCAAAATAAGTTGAGTGAAGGGTCTCATGCACTATTAATATTCCTTTGAAAAAAATTCATGAAGTAGTACAAAACCTCCCTGCTCCTGAGAGATAATCTTTGGAATCATATGTTGCAATCTGAGGTATTTGGCCTTGGCAAAGATCTTATAGACAGTGTTGCAAAGCGATATAGGCCTAAAATCTGTAAAGGTTTTAGGGTTTTTTACTTTTAGAATGATTGTAATATTTGTCACATTGAGTTTCCTGAGCATGGAACCCATTCTCCTTGATTCTTCTAGAGCCCACAATAGATCATAGCACAAAAAATCCAAGCCTTTTTGAAAAAATATTGCTTTAAATCCATCTGAACCTGCCGCCTTATCTAGAGGCAATGAAAAAACAACACCTTTAACTTCCTCCAAGGTAAAAGGTTTGAGTAGGGAAACATTATCCTTATCTCGAAATAGAGAGGGAATAACCTAAAGAATCTCATATTGATCTTTCCTGTTTTGATCATCTTTTCCTTGTGGGGCTGATAAAAGTTCAGAAAAGATTCTCTTAGCTTCTCTCTTAATATCTTCTTTTGACATCAGCCAAGTACCTGAGGTCATCTCTTGAATTGAAAATATTGCTGATGTAGCTCTTTTTATCTATGCATAAGCATGGAAATACTTTGTATTTTTGTCACCCTCTTTGATCCATAGTTCTCATGATTTCTAGTGCCAATATGTTTCTTCCCTAGCACATAACTCTTCCCAATCCCTTTGCAATTGATTTTTCTTCTCAAACAAATTATCATCTAATCCATTTTGAATAATCTGCTCATGAATTGTCAATAACTCTTTGAAAATGACCTCTTTCTACTGAATTTTTTTTTAAACCCCTATTCATTCCATACTTTTATTTTCTATTTGATATGTTTTTATTTTTGATAAAGCTGATACATTTTTGAACCCTGCTCAAATGGATCGTTTATCCACCATTGACGTAGCAAAGGAAAAAACTATGGGTGCCTGAACCACATGCTTTCAAGTTTGAAGGATGATTTTTCTTTAGGAACTTGGAGACATTTGATATATGCAAAGATATCACATAATGATCAGATCCAACAAGAGGCAGGTTTTCAAATTCCAAACCTTGTTGCCCTAAAATCGAGTTTGGAGATACCAAAAACTTATCTAATCTTTTAGCAATTTGTAAGAAACATTTTCTATGATTTTTCCAAGTGTACTTCCCTTTGGATGGAAGAATTTCTTTTAGAGAATTAGTGAGAATGAAAGAATTGAAATCTTCAACCACTCTCAGTGGTAGACTAATACCTCCATCTTTTTCTTGCAGTGAAACAATGGCATTAAAATCTCCTCCCAAAATGACTTTTGTGTCACCCAGGCCATTGAAAACATGAGTTATTTCATCCCACAACTCTTTCTTGTCTATTGTTGAATTAGTCCCATAGATATTAAATAGCCAATACTTCAAGCTAAATTTAGAAACCTCAAACAACTGCCAATTATGCTCATTCCTTGTTGAAATAACATTTAATAATTTAGGGTTCCACAAAGTAGCCAGCCCTCCAGAGACCCCCTGGGCCGGAGAGTAGGTGGATTTCCACCTTGTCAATTTTTTTAAGGAGGTTTCATATGACTATATTGAGATTTTAGACTCCTAAAGTAAAATAATATCTGCTCCACAAGCATCAACTTGGTACTTGATACGAGCTCTCTTGTCAGGGGAATTTATACCCCTGACATTCCATGAAACAATCTTCATTGCACTCGAGGAGAGTAGCATGATCTCCTCGAGCATTTGTTTGGAATAGATTCATAGATGGTTTTTTGAGCCCCTACTTCAATCTCCTCTTTCAGCTTAGCCAAATTGGATTTCCTTCCCCACTTCCCTAGTGACTTCTTCAAAATTTCTTGAGAAGGAGTCTAGGATATGGTCAATAACTTTGAATAATCATATTCTACTTCTTCCTGATCTACCAGGCAAGACTTTGCTTGTTGTAGATGCTAATCTACATCTTCATGAGTACTCTGAACTCACCCATTACCTTCATAGGTTATCCCTTTTTTCCCCCAATCAACCTTATGCTTTGTTACCTCCGCTATACTATCTTCTTGAGCCACTACACCTTCCCCCCAACCCTCTTCAACTTCCAAATCCTCTGCTATTTCATCATACATTTATGAACATACTAATATTAAGAATTTTTCTACGAGCAATTCCAGCTCATCTATTTTTTTAGGTTGAACAATTTGAATCAATGTAGACGATTCTTGAGACAGAAGAGTAGGAAAAACACCCCTACGTCTATTTGATGACACATCTTGGAGATTTGAACAATCTTCAAACATCAATTTTCACACAATAATGTCCAAATGTTGTTCTAAAACTTAGGGAAGAGAAGGTGTATATAAGTTAAGACAATAATCCATGTATATATGCATCAAAAAATTCTTCTTCTTACTGGTTTGCAGAGACATCAATACAATATTTTTTGGTTTAGACTTCCCTCCTATCTCCCGATTGCTCTCTATCTTCTTCTCACACCAGGTCCCCTTGCTGACATGCTTCACAATTTCTGATATTGATTTATCATCTGGTGTTGGGGAAATATCTTGTTGGTATGTGGCAATTGATCATGCTATACTGTACACTCTTCATGTATCCTCGCTGAGCTCTAGGGATGGGCTAGGCCCCAAGTGGTGGTTCAGGGGTGGTAGCCCCCGAGAATTTTCATTTTTCCTATTTTTTACTTCATCACCGATAAAAGAAAAAAACTAACTTTGTAAAACCCTAATTTTGGAAGCTTCTAAAAGCTTGTTATAAGTGGTTTATATGGGGGTTGTAGTAGGGAATTATTAGTGATATTGTAATATGTTTTACACTAAATAATAAAATCATTGGATGGTTGCAGTTTTGTGGATGTAGCATGGATGGGTGAACCACGTTAAATTCTCTGTGTTGTCTTATTTCTGCTATAATTTTATGTGTGTTTTATTTCTCTATTTTATTGATCAAATATGCATTTAACAATTAGATATCTACCTTCTAACCCTAACAAGTGGTATCAGAGTAGGTTGTGTTCAATTATCACCTATAGGAAAGTATCACAGTTGAGTGGGAGTCTCACAGTTAAGTGGGAGAAATCGCAGACGAGGGTAAATTGAAGGTAGATAAATTTAATGTGCGGAACTATCAGTTATGGAAGATACAAATGGAGGATTATCTCTATCAGAAGGATTTATGGAGGCTGTTGGAAGGAATAGCCAAGAAACTAACAACAATGAGTGATAAGGATTGTAATCTTCGGGACAGAAAGGCACTGGGAGCCATTCGTTTATGCCTAGCACAATCAGTGGCGTTCAATATTACAACAACAAAGACAACTCAAGAGTTGATGGAAACCCTAGCAAAGTTATATGTAAAGCCTTCCACTTAGAATAATGTATTTCTTATGAAGCATTTATTTAATATGAAAATGGTAGAAGGTGTGTGAGTTATTGATCATTTAAATGAGTTTAATACAGTTACCAATCAATTAACTTCTGTAAATGTAAACTTTGATGAAGAAGTTAGGGCTCTTTTTATTTTGTGTTCTTTTCCAAAAAGCTAGAATAGCTTAGTAATGGTTGTTAGAAATTTTGTTAATGGTTTGAATACATTAAAATTTGATGATGTTGTTGGTGTTATTTTGAGTGAGGAAATTCGTAGGAAAAGCTCAAGTGGAACATCCACATCAGGAAGTGTTTTGAATGTAGATATTAGGGGTAGAACAAAGGATAGAGGAAACAATTCCACAAGTCGTGGGAAGTCACGAGGAAAATAAAAGGATAAAAGGTCCCAATCTAGAGACAAGACAGATTGTTGGTACTGTGGTAAGCTGGGTCATTTAAAGAAAGATTGTTGGTCTCAAAAAAATAAAGAAGCAGACAAAAAGGAAGGAAATAAAGAGGAAAAAGTGGTAAGTAATAAATTTGATGAGGATGCTTTGGGTTCTTTCCCTTGATAATAGTGATGATTCTTGGGTGTTAGATTAAGGGGCTTCATTTCATACTACCCCCCATAGAAGTTATTTTCTTGATTATGTTCAAGGGGATTTTGGGCTGGTTTATTTAGGAGATAATGAACCATGTCAGATTTTTGGAAAAGGAAGAATAAAGATTTAAGTTGCAAAATGGGAATCATTGGCTACTACATGAGGGTAAGGCATGTTCCAAAGTTAAAAGAAATTTAATTTCGTGAGGGCAACTAGATGATGAAGGTTGTGTTGTGCATTTAGTGATAAAAATTGGGCCGGTTAAAAAGGTGCCTTAGTGGTAGCAAAGGTGTGAGGAGATGAAGCACCTTATATCTTTGTATAAGTCATAATGTCCTTCTACTTTAGCTATTGCAAATAAAATCAATGTTTAGGAGCAGTTGTAGTTATTGACGAGAAAATGGGCAGTTGCTATAGATTTTGGATGGGTAACAAAAAGTTAGTTTCTCAAGGATAGTTTAAAATGTGCCAATATGGATTTTTGTGAAAGTTTGAAATGTGTTACTATGGATTTCTATTTATCTACCTTGATTTACCCTTGTCTACCAATAGGGAGAAATGTTGAGACAAGTTTGAAATGTGTTAATATGGATTTATATGAAATTTGTGTTTATGTCAAACAAAAGAGAGTTAGTTTTCTCAAGGATGGGAAGCAAAAGAAAGATGAGAAATTGGAGCTTGTGCATACGGATGTATGGGGACCATCTCAAGTATCTTCTCTCAGTGGCTCTCGGTATTATGTCACTTTTATTGATGATGCAATAAGGAAGGTATGGATTTATTTCCTTAGGCAGAAATCTAATGTATTTGAAACTTTTAAGAAATGGAGAAGCTTGGTTGAGAATGAGACAGGTAAAAAGTTAAAATGTCTTAGATCTGATAATGGTGGTGAGTATTGCAGCAAAGATTTTGAAGATTATTGTTCCTCTAATGGTATTTGTGGCCGAGAAAATGGTTCCAAGGACTCCACATAAAATGGAGTGGCTAAGCGCATGAACAGAACAATAATGGAACATGCATGAACTATGAGATTGCATCCCGTGTTGCCTTTAAACATGCTGGCAAAGGTTGTAAACACTAATGTTTATTTAATCAATAGAGACCCCTCTAATCCTTTGGGTTGTGGTATTCCAGAGGAAGCATGGACAAGTAAGAAGGTGACTTATTCTTTTCTCAAGACCTTTGGTTGTGAAGCATTTACACATGTAGATTCTGAAAATAGAACCAAGCTTGATGCAAAATCAAAGAAATGTATATTTGTTGGATATGGCATTGATGAATTTGGTAATAGGCTTTGGGATTTTGAAAATCAAAAAATCGTGAGAAGCAGGGATGTCATATTCAATGAGAAAGTGTTGTACAAAGATCAGTTGCAGTAGCATGCGAAGAAAGAAAATTATTATGTAGTGTTGGATGATATACCAAACAATGGTGTTCCAGTGATTCCTCATGCTCCACAACAACAACAACAACAAATATCACAAAGTCCAGTGAATGTTAGATGATCTTCAAGGATAAGTAGACCTCCAAAAATATTTTCTCCCTCTTTTTATTCTATTTTATTAACTGATGTTGGTGAACCAGAATGTTATGATGAAGCTATGCAAGTGGATACCAAGGTTTAGTGGGAGCATGGAATGGAAGAAGAAATTGACTCTTTGCTGAAAAATTAGACTTGGGAATAATGCAAGTTTCCTGTAGGTAAAAAGGATTTACCAAACAAATGGGTTTATAGGCTAAAAGAGGAGGATGGAGGTAAGAAAATATTTAAAGCCAGATTAGTTGTAAAGGGATTTGCATAGAAAAAGGGTATTGATTTTGATGAAATATTTTCTTTAGTTGTTAAAATGACTTCTATTCATATTGTTTTAAGTATTGTGGATGCTGAAGATTTGCATTTAGAACAGCTTGATGTTACAACCGCATTTCTCCATGGTGATTTGGAGGAGGAAATATACATGGAACAACCACAAGAATTTGAGGTCAAAGGTCAGGAGAAATTGGTGTGCAGATTGAAGAAAAGTTTATATGGCTTGAAGCAAGCACCTTGGCAATGGTATATTAAATTTGATAGCTTTATGGTTGAGCATGGCTACATTCAATGTAATTCAGACCATTGTGTTTATTTTAAGAGGTTGGATGATGATAGCTACTTTATTTATGTTTATATGTCCATTTCTTGTAGCGGGTCTAGCATGAATCACATAAGGGAGGTAAAACAACAGTTAGAAAATTCATTTGCTATGAAGGATTTGGGGCAGCAAAATAAATCCTTGGTATGAGAATTATAAGGGATAGGAAAATTGAAAATTGTTTCTATCTCAATTTGATTATGTTGAAAAGGTGTTGCAAATATTTCATATGGAGAATGCAAAAGGACCGACAAACCTTGTGATCATATTAAATTGACTAAGGATATGTGTCGAAACACAAGAAGAGAAGAAAAATGTCCAAGGTACCATATGCTTTAGCTGTAAGCAGTTTAATGTATGTCATGGTATGCACAAGACCGGATATTGCATATGTTGTAGGAGTTGTTAGCAGGTATATGAGTCATCCACGAGTTGAGCATTGGAACGTGGTAAAATGGATTCTTAGGTATTTGAGAGGCACATCCAATAAATGTTTATGTTTTGGGGGCTCTAATATTGATTTAAAAGGCTATGTTGACTCAGATTTGGTAGGGGATGTAGATACTAGGTGGAGTACCATAGGTTATATATTTATAGTTGTAGCGTTGGGGCTGTAGTAGATTGGATCTACCGGTTGCAAAAGGTGGTTTCTTTATCCACCAAATAGGCCAAGTATGTTGTTGCAACAGATGTAGAAAAGGAGATGATATGGCTTCAACTTTTCATGGAAGAGTTGGGAAAACAACTAGCTAGAAATTACTTGTTTATAGATAGCTAGAGTGTTATACATCTTGCAATTTTGCATTACTCTGAAACCAAACGATATAGTTGATATATCATTTCATTTGATTGGGTGATAAATGGATAGGTAAAGCTAGAAAAGATACATATAGATGCCAATCAAAAGTGGATATGTTTACAAAGGTGTTGATAAAGGAGAAGATGAGCTCCTCTTAGAGCTTCAATTGGCCTTAAGGTTTGAACTCTAGCATAATAGAGCAGGGGTCAAAGGGTGCTTATTTCTAGTGGGAGTTGTAAGTCTTGAGTAGTGTCATCAAAATTAGTCTCAAGTGGGAGATTGTTTGGTGTGGAGCACGATTAGTCTCAAGTGGGAGGTGTTGGTATGTGGCGTGATCATGCTATATTGTACACTCTTCGTGTATCCTCACCAAGATGGAGCGGGCTGAGCCTTGGGTGGGGAGTTACGGGATGGCTGACCCACGAGATTTTTTTGTTTTGCTTGTCCTTGACAAAAGAAAAATTGACTTTGTAAAACCCTATTGCGGAAGCTTCAAAAGCTTGTTATGCTTGATTTAGATGGCGATTAGGTAAGGGCATTATTAGTGAGATTGTAATATGTTTTACACTAGATAATAAAATCATTGGATGGTTTGTGGTTTTGTGGATGTAGCCTGATTGGGTGAACCACGTTAAATTCTCTATGTTGTCTTGTTTTGCTATAATTTTATTGTGTTTATTTCTCTATTTTATTGATCAAATCTGCATTTAACTATTAGATATTTTCCTTCTAACCCTAACAGATCTCTAGTAGCAATGTTGGCATACTGCCCATAGTTTAAATCATCATGATCAAGCCTAGTTTGACAATTTATAGGCTTATACCCTAACATATGAAATTTTGCACAAGCATTATCTGGGGTTTCCAAAATGATTTTTTGAACCCATTTCCCAAATTTTGATGCTAAATGGATTTGTTGAGGAAAATATTTTGAGGTATCAAGTAATGCACAAACCCTAACTAGCATTGAAGGGTTTTGAAAAAATATATGGGACTCATGTTTGAGAAAAATTCTTGCTTGATTAGCCATGATTTCAATTAGATTTAATACCCTATATTCCAATGGTAAAGCATGCATTTGAATCCAATAAGGAACAAATCTTAAAGAAAAATCTTGACATTTTAAAATTTGGAACCCATGGTTGCATGCATAGACTTGAGCCCTCAAAAATACAAGATTTAACTTTAAATATAGCATTGCGCCTCTCTTTATTACAAAAAATTACAACAAAAATCCCCATAGATTTATCTACATAAAAAATTGATTGGACGCCTTCTCATTCCTCAGCCAATAATTCCTTTAATTTACCTAAATCAGGGGTCAAGTTCACAAACTTACAAACCAATGCTTTGTCTCTGAGATCATTAACCTAAGGCTGCAATAGATGCTCCAGAAATGCAATATGTACTATGCCCTTTCGATTCGCTTGGGAACCTCTTTGACCATCTCCCCCTTCCTCTTCCATGTTTTTTTGCTCATTTTTCACTAAATGGGTAGGCTCTTTCCATCTCCAGATTTGCTTTCAATATTTTGTTCTTGGCCCATTTCTCCTTTTTTTCCTCTTGGAACCCTTGTTTTTGGTCTTTTTTCCCTGCTTAGGCAATGATCCTATAATGATCCTTTGTGATTTCTTCTTCTCAAATGGTCCCTTTCCTTTTTCAATTTGGTTCAACTTATCTGTATTATTCTCCAGTACATCCTTTTGAATCCCATGATGGCAAGAATTTTGTAAAGCCTCTTTACTAAAATTATCTTGTAATTTCCTTTGTTGATTTCTCAAGGCTGACTCAGGGTAGTGCCTGCCAAAGAAATCCTAGGGTTTTTCAAACCTTTTGGATGATGCTTGAAAATCCTACACCGACCGACTTCTTGTGTGCTTTAAATGGAACCCTCTTTGAATCAGACCTTGAGATTCACCTCACCCTTGAAACTTTGAAACCCTAAGAGATTTGAGATCATGCTCGCTATCTTCATATAGCTTATTCAAAAACTTTGGATCTTTTTCATACCATCTTTTAGCTGCAAGATTCTGCTTGTAGTCTCTTGATGCCCTAACTTCTTCACAAATATCAAAAATTGGTTGCTTACTGTGGTCAAGATTTCAACTAGGGTGAAACAAAACCCAATTAGGTTTTACAAATCTACGCTTAACTCCAATAGATTTGTACCTTACATGTTACCAAGTATCACTCCCCGTGGGTCCGCATTTCACAAACCGACCAACATATCCTTGAAAGCTTTGAGGCCCTTGAGAGGATGGGGCTCTAGCATTTTTGTGTAGTTACCATTGCTTTTCCAATGTTGGAACCTGGTCCCTCCTAAAAAAATCCTGTCACTTTTCCAGAGCTGAGACCCATGCCCACTTGAAAATTTACTGTTGCTTTTCCAACGGTGAAACCCATTCCCTCCATGATTTTCTCCTAAAATTTGAATGTTACAGATTCCTGAGAATTGAACATTGTTGTTCCAACGCTTCTCCATCTTTTCCTATGTCACAAGTTTGTTTGGTAGAGAAGAAGAATTCCATTTTATTACAACAATTTATATCATTAATTCATAGGTATTCCACATCATATAAATTAATTTAGAACACACATGCTATCAACACAACACTACCATTATGTGTTTACGTGATTATTATTTGATATTTTCTTATTATTCTCACATATTATGACATGATTGATGTACTTACTTTCTTATTTTTGATACCTATCATATGATTGTTTTGATTATATGGGAAAATTAGGTTTTGAAGGGATCCAATACTCTTTACAACTAAAGATACCAAATCCTACTAAAAAACTACTCCAGTAAGAAACCACCAACATACCAAGAACCAAAAAATAAGACAAAAAAGGGTGATGAATGAGAGTTAAAATAGTAAACTAACAACAACACCCAAAAACATCAAAACAACAAAACAACAAGAAATAAACCGAGACCCAACAGGAAACAAACATCAACTAAGAAGAGAGCCAAACACTAATTCATATTGCTCAAGGTGTTTTCCACCTCAAGCTCCTAGCTTCTGTACATTTCAATCATGTCCAACAACTCCTTCTTCTCAGCCTCAAAGGACTTTTTCCATTCAACTAACCCTCTAACACCATGGCCCTTATCATCATCTTTTGTACATTTTTTACCTTTAACTTTGGTCAAATGCTCTTTCTCCATTAACTCAAAAAAATATACTTGGTCCTCCTTGAGCTCACTTATCTTCTAGAAAAGTACTTCCAAAGAGTTTTCACTATTCTTCACTAAGATGTGACATGCATGAAGAAGCTTCTTTATGTTTGTATTTGTTCCCAATACCTTTGCTTCTAAACTAGCCAATCGATCTTCTCATAGAGATTTGAAATCATGGAAGCAACCCTCAAGTTCCATGATTCTATTGATCAGAATGTCTGACATTGAGCCTTTTGGAACATTCTTCAAATTCTCCTTCAAACCTATAATTTTAATGTTAATCTTATTAAACTCCTAAAGAGTCCATTTATCTAACTTAAAAGTTCTAGTGGCCCCAGCCCTTGCCATTTCCAACAACTCAAACATAGAGGTAGAATCATCATCGAGGTAAGAAAATTCCTCAGAAAGGGGATTTACCTTCAGAGGCTCTAGTTTAGCTCTCCTCTTCTTAGTATCCTCCTCAACTTGTCCCTTATTCTCTTCTTCGAGTTCCACATTAGGCGAGTCCTGAATCAAGGAGACATCAATTACCACCACCTTTTTTCCAGAAGCCTTCCCCTCATATAAGAATTTGGGGTCCTTTTGTGACACTTTCGAGGCCTTGTTCTTCAAGTTGGAAATGTGCTTTGATGATCTCCTTGGCTTATCCTTGTCCTCCATACCCAAAGCATTATCCTACAAACCCTCCTCATTACCACCACCTTCGGCTTCACCTTGGCCAATAGCCAACTCCACATTCCTAGGAGGGGAATCATTTGATCCCACCTCTGTGTCCTCACAATAAAAAAGAACAAGGTACTTGGCTCCCTGTTTCTTTTAGAGCTATTCATCTTCCTCTTCTTCAAGGAAGTAGTCACAAGGGCCAGGGAAACATTTTCTTCCTCTTCTTTACATTCCTCTTCATCTGCAATGCTAGTATTTGAGCTCGACGAACCAAAGACATCACTCATAGTCTTCTCCTTACCGTTAATTGCAAGGGCTAGGAGAAAAGCCTTAACATGCTCCATGATTAAAAGAATGATACCTTCATGGAGGACAAGGGCCCTCCTATTCTTTAAATGAGTGTAAATAGAAACCTCCATGGATGATAATAGAAAAAATACAAAATAAATGAACAAACCATGCCTGAAATGGTTTAGAAGCATGAATTGGTGATCGAGGATAGCAGTAAACTTGCCCTCTAGAGTCACATAGTGCATTAACACCTCAACAACATTCATCCAAATTTTCTTAAGGGATTTGTGCTTGTAACCCCAACTTTCCATTTTAAGCAATTTATTCCACTCGTCATCTTTGAAGAATTGGGCCATTGCCTCTTGGTTGCTCTTCTTATCCTTGTAAAACTTACAGCCAACCATCGGTATCCCAAACCTATCATATGATTGTTACACAATTCTTATAATAATAATTATATCATTACATGTACTTCTACATTCTTTTTAATGACATATGTGTGTACATGCTTAAATACGATCCTAAGTAATTTATTAATTTATCATATCATCATTTTTTCTCTCTACCAATCCCTTATGCATAATAGATGTAGCCCATTAAAGGATGAACGTATTTTTTCTAATGCTTATGTAGTTGAGATTTCAAGTAGCATCTTGTGCTACATAGGGATTCATTATTGTACCTATATGGATCTTGATCACATTACATGATTATAATCATGTTGAGTTCTATCAACTTTTCCATATTAAGAAAATCTCTATTATATGGTCTATCAAATGTGCCATATCATGTTTCTCCATATTAAAGTCACATTAGATGGTTTTATCAAATGTGTCATGTATCATATTGACCACATCAAGTAGAGCATTTTTTGTATTTCTTTTTGTGGAGAACTCACACCAAGGAGCATACATGAATTTAAACATAATACATTAATTTACATGGATCCCATAACTTTTTATGAGTTCATTTGAATATTTATTTTTTAGGTTAATTGAGATTATTTAAATAATTTAAAATAAATTCTCATTTTAAGCTCATAGTGAAGGAAAAATGTAATGGTGAAATTAACAATACTCAAGCAAATCCCCATTTAGTTTTATGCCCACATCAAGGAATGTCTTTAATGCAATTACATATCGATAAGAGATACACTCTTGTGTTGGGATTTTTCATGCCCCTATATGTATCACTATTTCCTCCCACTTACACTTATTCCTACACATTCATTGTTTACTTCTCATTCAGTACACCCTATTCAAACTTACCTCAATAAATTCACTCCCTACCTCAAGATTGTGGTTTCAATTTACCCAAGCTCAAGATCCTATATTACTTGGGATAAATCTTGCAACATGCATGAATGAACCTCAAATTTAAATTTTTAAATACAAATCCCAATCTTCCCACCTCTTTTTAGTAGTCATTGTGAGTCAACTTGTTAGACATTTATGTAACATATTTTTTTGTCCTTGTATTTAAAGACATTAAATGTGTCATTAATACAATTTGAGACTTGTGAATAAAACAAATGTTTAGAGCACATTTCAATTTTCTATGAGATAATAACCAAAAGCTATATTCATTTGCATACAACTAATTGACCCATTTGTGCATGTTTCCATTGAATATTTCTTGAAGTTGTAAAGATAATCAAATCAAGAGTCTCAAGTAGGAGAACTTGACCCTAGCAATCTCACACATTACCTTAATGTGTTTATAAAAAGTACAACCCTTATGAGCACATCAACAACTAGAAATTAAAAAGTGAACCAATCCTAATAATATGTGTCATATTAGTTCAAATTTGCACATAAAGATCCAAAACCATCGTACTCAAGATCAACCCTCAATATTTTTCAGGTGTTCAAATCTTAAAGCTTTCATTAAGACATAAATTTTAAGACAGACACAAATTGATTCTGCTCATTATTAATATTATCTTCACATCATCATTCCTAAAACTCAATACCTAATTTCTTTATATTTAATTTATCAACCTAATTTTAAAATTAATCTAAATTCATTATACATATTAGAGATAGTAGATTTCCACAATCCATATAGATTATCAATTGAATATTTCCGGCTTTGATTGTGTTTGTATAGAACAAATACAATTGAAACCAGAAATATTCAATGGATATTATACATATTATACATATTTATTTAATTTATTTATATAGAACAATTTATTTCTTTTCAAATTCATGTTGGAGGGAATTTTCTGGCCAAAGTTTCCTTATCATCAAGAAGATATTTTTTTCATAGAAATCTCCCTCTTCAATTCACCAACTATTATTTATTTCTATGTATAAAGGTCCATGTTACCTTTCGTACACAATTCTTGCAAAAGTACACTGCAAACTCAAAATTCCAAGAACTGATGCCCTTGGAGAAAAATAATTGGTTGAAACTGTATGCATGGCACCACGAGGAATCAGTGCAACAGACTCAAATACCCATTTTCATCCAAAAGGCCAATTCCTAGACTTAGAAAAAAGGGAAAGAAAGTAAAGAGAAGGGTCGGCTTTATCTGTGACAAATGGTCCCTCATGCAGAATGGTCAACAAACTTATCATCTGATTGGCAGGCAGCATTACCAAACTTCAGCAGGAAAGCCCCACCTCTGAATATAAAACTGACAGGTGACCCTACAAAGGAAGGGCCCATGCTCCATTTGGCTCCACTTTTTATTTGGATGTTTGTGGTTTTTTTAAGGGTATGTCTTTTGTCTTGATACCCAAAGAGCCAACTTAGCTTTCATGTATTTGTCTGATCAGATGAGGCCTGCTTCTGGTTCTGGTAAAGCTGTGATACTTTATTATCAGATGATGTTTCTCCATGTTCTGAAATCCATGGATTTTCTTTTCTTTCATGTTATGAACATCATGTTGTTGATATTCAGTTATATTATATTTATAAGCTCAGGGTTTGCAGGCCATAGATTGACATCATTTTTTCTGTCAGCTTGTACTTTAATGGTGTTTGAAAACAAGGAGATCAATTGAAGTGACAGAGAAAAGTAAGTATAGCAGTTGAAGAAAAAGTTTCTTCTGAACATGTGCCTCTGACATACATGCTTAAGGATTTGATTGAGATATAAGCTTCATATGTTTTTTTAATCTGTGTTTTCTGTTGACAGTGCAGGCATTTCAGAAACTATAATGTTTTGATTTATTACGTGTCTGGAGTGGTTTTGTCATGGATTCATCTTTTCCAACTGATTAGAACTAGACTTGGAAAATATGATGTCCTTTAAAAAAAGTTAAAAATGAAAAATAGATTCCTTTCTTTCTTTTGTTAATTGTTAATGGTTTTTATTAGATTAGTTAGGCAATAAAGGATTAGATTATTGGCGAAGCCATTGACTTTATCTAGTATACCATATGTGAGGTTAATTTTTTAATGTACAAAAAGTGTTATCTAAGTCAATAAACAAGGCAAGAATAAACAGATTAGTTTAGATAAAGAGTGAAATTATAATATTACATTAACATAAAATTACAAAGGAAGTTTAAGTACTGAGTTTAGTTTGTAGTGCAAGGAAATTTGTTTCTGATTAGGGTAAAAAAAGTTGGGTTTTTCAAAGGGTCCAAATCTTTTTCATAAAATCAGTCAAATGGAGTAAACAATGAATCCCACAAGATGCAAGCAAAGTAAAAGAGAAGAAAATTTGCTAGATTTTGTTCAATGATATACTCTAGTGTTCTAGTATTGGATTTGTGATTGTGGTAGTCTTACAAAACTACAATCTGATTTGTTCTCTATATTGGTTC
>VDFB02271358.1:829594900-829656634 GCA_007258455.2 Sequoia sempervirens | reverse complement strand
AAAATAACACAATTCTACTTTTTAGAATGTCTTGAAGCAATGAAAATTGATTGACAGAAAGAGATGAATTGGAATTTTTTTTCTAGATATTTTACCTGTTAGGCCTTCTGTTGAATGCACATAATCTAGAAAATTTTCACCCCATTCTCTTAACAATACAACCCTTACCTACAATAATTCTTGAATTTTTTCCAAAGGGGGCTTACCATTGCACAAGTCCTCCCACCATTGCGCGAGTCCTCCCAAAACTTCACACTTTGTCCATCATGAATTTTCCATGTAATGAATGAAGTAATAATAGATCTACATGGCAACAAGAAGTTCCACATGGCTGATCCTGAAGGTGGGTTTGAAATGGTAAGAATCCTCAAGGGGTTTGAAGTGTCAAGATACTTAGCTTGCATTAGCTTGCACCACTTCAATTCATGTTTTGTGTACATTTTCCATACTAACTTGGCCCCAAATGCCTTATTCATGATTGAGATATTGTAGATACCTACTCCTCCTTGAGATTTTTCCAACGCCATGTTTTCCAAGGATATTAGAGGAACTTTTTTGTAATCATTCATATTACCCTTCCATAGAAAATTTCTAATAATGCTCTCAATTTCAAGGATAATAGTCTTTGGTGCCTTAAGAATCGCCAAAAAGTAGTTAGGGATTGCAAATAATACTGATTTTATTAAAAGGATTATGCCTGATAATCATAACCATTGTTCCTTCCACATTAGAATCCTTGCCTTTAATATTTCTATTACTTTAACCTAATAAGCAGGTTTATTTGGACCTTTGAAAAAAGGAATACCCAGGTACATACATGGCAACTTTTCTTGCTTAAACCCTAATATTTTTTAATTATCTTATTTTTTATAGCCTCTTTTGTATTGAAAACATAAATTTTAGACTTGGAGGCATTAACTTTCTGACCTAATGCTGAGCAATACATGTCAAGCACTTGTTTGATTTAAATGGATTCATCCACATTTGATCTACCAAAACAGATGGTATCATCTGCAAATAGAGAGTGATTTATTGAAATGTTTGTGTTTGAAATAGTAATTCCTCTCCAAAGTCCTAGGCTCTACTTATAAGAAATTAATCTACTAAGCACCTCAGCCATTATAATGAATAGAAAAGGGGATAATGGATCCCCTTGTCTCACTCCTTGTGATGTTGCAAAGAAGCCTGTAGGCAAACCATTGACGATGATAGAAAAATTTACTCCTGACAAACAAGATCTAATCCATCTATGCCATTTTCGTTTGAAACCAAATTTCTCAAGAACTTTGTTAAGAAAATCCCAATCTACTTGATCATAAGCCTTCAACATGTCTAGCTTAATAATGAAAGAAGGTAAATGATTGGAATAAATTGAGTGAAGGGTCTCATGCACTATTAATGTTCCTTCAAATGTTTCATGACTTGGGACAAATCCTCCCTACTCCCGAGAGATAATATTTGGAATTAGAGGCTGCAATTTGAGGTATTTGGCCTTGGTAAAGATCTTATAGACAGTGCTGCAAAGCAATATAGGCCTAAAATTTGTAAAGGTTTTAGGGTTTTTTACTTTTGAAATGATTGCAATATTTGTCACATTGAGTTTCCTGAGCATGGAACCCATTATCCTTGATTCTTCTAGATCCCACAATAGATCATAGCACAAAAAATCCTAGCCTTTTTGAAAAAATATTGCTTTAAATCCATTTGAACCTATCGCCTTATCTAGAGGCAATGAAAAAACAACACCTTCACCTTCCTCCAAGGTAAAACGTTTGAGTAGGGAAACATTATCCTTATCTCGAAATAGAGAGGGAATAACCTCAAGAATCTCGTATTCATCTTTCTTGTGTTGATCATCTTTGCCTTGTGGGGCTGATAAAAGTTCATCTCTTGAATTGAAAATATTGCTAATGTAGCTCTTTTTAGCTGTGCAGAAGCATGGAAATACTTTTTATTTTTGTCACCCTCTTTGAGCCATAGTTCTCATGATTTCTAGCACCAATATGTTTCTTCCCTAGCACATAACTCTTCCCAATCCCTTTGCAATTGATTTTTCTTCTCAAACAGATTATCATCTAATCCATTTTGAATAATCTGCTCATGAATTGTCAATAACTCTTTGAAAATGACCTCTTTCTACAGAATTTTTTTTAAACCCCTGTTCATTCCATACTTTTATTTTCTATTTGATATGTTTTTATTTTTGATAAAGTTGATACATTTTTAACCCTGCTCAAATGGAGTGTTTATCCACCATTGACATAGCAAAGGAAAAAACTATGGGTGCCTAAACCACATGCTTTCAAGTTTGAAGGATTATTTTTCTTTAGGAACCTAGAGACATTTGATATATGCAAAGAGATCACATAATGATCAAAGCCAACAAGAGGTAGGTTTTCAAATTCCAAACCCTATTTCCCTAAAATCCAGTTTGGAGATACCAAAAACCTATCTAATCTTTCAACAATTTGTAAGAAACCTTTTCTATGATTTTTTCAAGTGTACTTCCCTTTGGATGGAAGAATGTCTTTTAGAGAATTGGTGAGAAAGAAAGAATTTAAATCTTCAACCACTCTCAGTGGTGGACTAATACCTCCAAATTTTTCTTGCAGTGAAACAATGGCATTAAAATCTCCTCCCAAAATGACTTTTGTGTCACCCAGGCCATTTAAAACATGAGTTATTTCATCCCATAGCTCTTTCTTGTCTATTGTTGAATTAGTCCCATAGATATTAAGCAACCAATACTTCAGGCTAAATTTAGAAACCTCAAACAACTACCAATTATACTCATTCCTTGTTGAAATAAAATTTACTACTTTAGGGTTCCACAAAGTAGCCAGCCCTCGAAAGACCCCTGGGCCAGAGAGTAGGTGGATTTCCACCTTGTCCATTTTTGTAGGGAGGTTTCATATGACTATATTGAGATTTTAGACTCCTAAAGTAAAATAATATATGCTCCACAAGCATCAACTTGGTGCTTGATACGAGCTCTCTTGTCAAGGGAATTTATACCCCTAACATTCCATGAAAAAATATTCATTGTGCTCGAGGAGAGTAGCATGATCTCCTCGAGCATTTGTTTGGAATAGAGTCATAGATGGTTTTTTGAGCCCCTACTTCAATCTCCGCTTTCAGCTTAGCCAAATTGGATTTCCTTCCCCTCTTCCCTAGTGAATTCTTCATAATTGCTTGAGAAGGAGTCTAGGATATGGTCAATAACTTTGAATAATCATATTCTACTTCTTCCTGATCTATCAGGCAAGACTTTGCTTGCTGTAGATGCTAATCTACATCTTCATGAGTACCCTGAACTCACCCATTACCTTCATAGGTTATCCCTTTGTTCCCCCAATCAACCTTATGCTTTGTTACCTATGCTATAATGTCTTCTTGAGCCACTACACCTTCCCCCCAACCCTCCTCAACTTCGAAATCCTCTACTATTTCATCATACATTTCTAAACATACTAATATTAAGAATTTTTTTGCTAGCAATTCCAACTCATCTATTTTTTCAGGCTGAACAATTTGAATCAATGTAGATGATTCTCAAGATGGGAGAGTAGGAAAAAAAACCCTACTTCTATTTGATGACACATATTGGATATTTGAACAATCTTCAAACATCAATTTTCGCACAATAATGTCCAAATGTTGTTCTGAAACTTGGGGAAGAGAAGGTGAATATAGGTTAAGAAAATAATCCATGTATATATGCATCAAAAAATCCTTCTTCTTACTGGTTTGCAGAGATATCAATACAATATTTTTTGATTTAGATTTCCCTCCTATCTCCCAATTTCTCTCTATCTTCTTCTCACACCAAGTCCCCTTGCTGACATGCTTCACAATTTTTGATATTGATTTATCATTTGGTGTTGGGGAAATATCTTGTTGGTATGTGGTGATTGATCATGTTGTACTATACACTCTTCATGTATCCTCATTGAGGTCTAGGGCCAGGCCAGGCCCCAAGTGGGGGTTCAGGGGTGGCAGCCCCCAAGAATTTTTGTTTTTCCTATTTTTCGCTTCATCACCGACAAAAGAAAAAAACTAACATTGTAAAACCCTAATTTTGGAAGCTTCTAAAATCTTGTTATAAGCGGTTTAGATGGGGGTTATAGTAGGGAATTATTAGTTAGATTATAATATGTTTTACAGTAGATAATAAAATCCTTGGATGGCTGCATTTTTGTGGATGTAGCCTGGATTGGGTGAACCACATTAAATTCTCTCTGTTGTCTTATTTCTACTATAATTTTATGTGTGTTTTATTTCTCTATTTTATTGATCAAATATGCATTTAATAGTTAGATATTTTCCTTCTAACCCTAACAAGTGGTATTAGAGTAGGTTTTGTTCGATTATCACCTGTAGGAAAGTCTCATAGTTGAGTGGGAGCCTCACGGTTAAGTGGGAGCAATGGCGGACAAGGGTAAATTGAAGGTAGATAAATTTAATGTGCAAAACTATCAGTTATGGAAGATGCAGATGGAGGATTATCTCTATCAAAAGGATTTATGGAGGCCATTGGAAGGAATAGCCAAGAAAATAATAGCAATGAGTGATGAGGATTGTAATCTTCTAGACAGAAAAGTATTGGGGGCCATTTGTTTATGCCTAGCACAGTCAGTGGCGTTCAATATTACAACAGTAAAGACAACTCAAGAGTTGATGGAAACCCTGGAAAACTTATATGTAAAGCCTTCCACTTAGGATAAGGTATTTCTTATGAAGCATTTATTTAATATGAAAATGGTAGAAGGTGTGTGAGTTATTGATCATTTAAATGAGTTTAATACAGTTACCAATCAATTAACTTATGTAAATGTAAACTTTGATGAAGAAGTTAGGGCTCTTTTGATTTTGCGTTCTTTTCCAGAAAGTTGGAATAGCTTAGTAATGGTTGTTAGCAATTCTGTTTTGGTCGGAATAATACTGGTGCCTGATGGATGTTGTTGGTGTTATTTTGAGGAGGAAATTTGTAGGAAAAGTTCGTGGGAAATCGAATCCACACGCGCTATTTCAATGCAGAAAGTAGTAGAACAAAGGAGAGAGGAAACACCCTAAAAGCTGTGGGAAGTCATGAGGAAAATCAAAGGATAAAAGCATCCCAAATTGAGACAAGAGGGATTGCTGGCAACCGTGGTGTCGGTCATTTAAAAATATTGTTGGTCTCAAAAATAAAGAAGCAAAACAAAAGGAAGGCAATAAAGAGTCAAATGTGGTAAGTAGTAAATTTGATGATCATTCTTTGATTCTTTCCCTTGATAATGCTGATGATTTTTGGGTGTTAGATTCAAGGGCTTAATTTCATGCTATCCCCATAGAAGTTATTTTCTTGATTATGTCCAAGGGGATTTTGGGTTGGTTTATCTTGGGGAGATAAATAAAACCCTGTCAGGGGATTGTTGGAAAGTGGAAGAAATCAAGATTAAGTTGCAAAATGGGAATCATTGGCTACTATGTGAGGCAAGGCATGTTCCAAAGTTAAGTAGAAATTTAATGTCAGCAGGGCAACTAGATGATGAAGGTTGTGTTGTTACATTTAGTGATAAAAATTAGAAGGTTACAAAAGGTGCCTTAGTGGTAGCAAAAGGTGTGAAAGTAAGCACCTTATATCTTTGTATAGGCCATACCATTCCTTCCTACATTAGCCATTGCGTGATAAAAATCAATGTTCAAGAATAGTTGCTTGCAAAATTGTGCTGTGCAGAAAATCGACAGCTTATAGATTATGAATCAGCACTATGGCATAATAGACTTGGGAATAAGGAGTGCAAAAGGTAATATACTTCATTCAAAGAATGTTTCTACCAAGTTTGAAATGTGTTAATATGGATTTCTGTGAAATTTATGTGTATGGAAACTAAAAGAGAGTTAGTTTTCTCAATAATGGGAAGCAAAAAAAAGATAAGAAAATGAAGCATGTGCATACAGATGTATGGGGACCATCTCAAGTATCTTGTCTCTGTGGTGTTTAGTACTATGTCACTTTTATTGGTGATGCAATAAGGAAGGTATGGATTTATTTCCTTAGGTAGAAATCTTATGTATTTGAAACTTTTAAGAAATGGAGAAGTGTGGTTGAGAATGAGACAAGTAAAAAAAAAGTTAAAACGTCCTTGATCCTGGATAATGGCGGGATGAGTATTGTAGCAAAGAGTTTTAAAGATTATTGTTCCTCTAATGGTATTTGTAGGTAGAAATGGAGCGCTGCTTACATGAACAATAATAATGGAACATGCACCTAATCCATGAGATTGCATGTTGGGCTGCCTTTAAACATGTGGGAAGAGGTTGTAAACATTGTTTTTTATTTGATTAATAGAGGTCCCTCTAATCCTTTGGGTTGTGGTATTCTAGAGGAAGCATGGACAGATAAGAAGGTGCGACTTATTATTTTCTCAAAACCTTCGGTTGTAAAGCATTTGCACATGTAGATTCTGAAAATAGAACCAAGCTTGATGCAAAATCAAAGAAATGTGTATTTGTTGGATATGGCATTGATGAATTTGGTTATAGGCTTTGGGATTTTGAAATCAAAAGATTGTGAGAAGCAGGGATGTCATATTCAATGAGAAAGTGTTGTACAAATATTAGTTGCATTAGCATGAGATGAAAGAAAATGATTATGTAGTGTTGATGATATACCAAACAACCATGTTCCGTTGATTCATCATGCCCACAACAACAACAACAACAACAAATATCACAAAGTCCAAATGGAATGTTAGATGATCTCAAGGATGCAGACCTCCGTAAATATTTTCTCCTCTTTGTATTCTATTTTATTAACCAATGTTACGCAGGAACTCGGAATGTTATGATGAAGCTATGTGTGGATACCAAGGTTCAAAGTGGGGAGCAATGGAATGGAAGAAGAAATGGCCCTCAAATAAAAATCAAACTTTGGGAATACGTAAGCTGTTTGGGTGTAAAAAGGATTTCACCAAACAAATGGGTTTATAGGCTGAAAGAGGAGGATGGAGGTAAGAAAATATTTAAAGCCAGATTAGTTGTAAAGAGATTTGCACATAAAAAGTGTATTGATTTTGATGAAATATTTTCTCCAATTGTTAAAATGACTTTTATTCACACTTTTTTAAGTATTGTGGCACTGAAGATTTGCATTTAGAACAACTTGATGTTAAAACAACCTTTTTCCATGGTGATTTGGAAGAGGAAATATACATGAAACAACCACAAGGAATTGAGGTCAAAGGTTAGGAGAAATTGGTGTGTAGATTGAAGAAAAGTTTATATGGCTTGAAGCAAGAACCCTCGGCAATGGTATATTAAATTTTGATAGCTTTATGGTCGAAGCTTAAGAAGTTAGATGATGATAGCTACATTATTTTATGTTTATATGTAGATGATATGCTTATAGTGGGGTCTAACATAGATCACATAAAGGAGTTAAAAATAGCAGCTAGGAAAATTCATTTGCTATGAAGGGATTTGGGAGAGCCAAGCAAAGCAAACCTTGGTACGAAGATTAAGCATGAGATAGGGAAAACAATTTTTTTTTTTTTATCCTAGTCTAATTATGTTGAAAAGGCATTGCAAATATTTCTCATATGGAGAATGCAAAGTTTTCAGCAATAATCTTTGCCCCAAATATGTTAAATTGACAAAGGATATGTGTCCAAAGACACAAGAGGGGGAAGAAAAAATGGCCAAGGTACCATATGCTTTAGCTGTAGGCAATTTAATGTATGTCATGGTATGCACAAGACCGGATATTGCACATGTTGTAGGAGTTGTTAGCAGGTATACGAGTCATCCTAAAGTTGAGCATTGGAATGTGGTAAAATGGGTTCTCAAGTGTTTGAGAGGTACATCCAATAAATGTTTATGTTTTGGGGGTTCTAATACTAATTTAAAAGGCTATAAGCTGACTCAAATTCCATGTGTGGGATGTAGATACCGCTGAATGCACCACAAAGTTATGTATTTGCCAAAGCAGGGACAAGAATGAATTGGACTTGGTTGCAAAAGGTGGTTTCTTTATCCACCACAGAGGCAAAGTATGTTGTTGCAACAGAGGTGACAAAGGAGATGATATGGCTGCAACTTTTCATGGATGAGTTGGGAAAACAACAGGTTGGAAATTACTTGTTTACAGATAGCCAAAGTGCTATACATCTTGCAAAGAATTATGCCTTGCATTCTAAAGAAAAACACATACAATTGAGATATCATTTCATTCGGTCAGTGTTGGAGGATGGACAGGTCAAGTTGGACAAGATACATATAGATGTCAATCTAGCATATATGTTTACAAAGGTGGTGACAAGGGAGAAGTTGAGCTCCCTCCTTTAGCCCAATTGGTCTTCAAGGCTGAACTCCCTCACCACAATAGAGAGCAGCAGGTCGTAGGTGCTTATTTCTAGTGGGAGTTGTGCGTAGCAAGGTTTCATCCAAGATTAGCCCCCAAGTGGGAGATTGTCGGTATGTGGCGAATCGATCATGCTATACTATACACTCTTTCATGTATCCCTCACCGGGTCCTGGGAGGCTGCTGTGCCCTAGATCTGGCCCGGGTGGTATCCCCCCGAGATTCTTTTTTCCCATTTTAGCTTCATCACCGACAAAAGAAAAAACTGACTTTGTAGAACCCTAATTCTGGAAGCTTCTAAAAATCTTGTTAGAAGTGGTTTGGATGGGGGTTGCAATAGGGAATTATTAGTGATATTGTAATATGTTTTACACTGGACAATAAAGTTCCATTTGATGGCTACATTTTGTGGATGTAGCCCGGATTGGGTGAACCACATTAAATTTCTATGTTGTCTTGTTTCTCGCTATAATTTCTATTTGTTTTTATTTCTATTTTATTGATCAACTCCAAGCATTTAACTATTATATATCTACCTCTAACCCTAACAGATCTCTAGTAGTAACGCTGGCATACCTTCCACGCTTTGCAAATCATCATGATCAAGCCTAGTTTGACAATTTATAGGCTTATACCCTAACATATGAAATTTTGCACAAGCATTATCTGGGGTTTCCAAAATGATTTTTTGAACCCATTTCCCAAATTTTGATGCTAAATGGATTTGTTGAGGAAAATATTTTGAGGTATCAAGTAATGCACAAACCCTAACTAGCATTGAAGGGTTTTGAAAAAATATATGGGACTCATGTTTGAGAAAAATTCTTGCTTGATTAGCCATGATTTCAATTAGATTTAATACCCTATATTCCAATGGTAAAGCATGCATTTGAATCCAATAAGGAACAAATCTTAAAGAAAAATCTTGACATTTTAAAATTTGGAACCCATGGTTGCATGCATAGACTTGAGCCCTCAAAAATACAAGATTTAACTTTAAATATAGCATTGCGCCTCTCTTTATTACAAAAAATTACAACAAAAATCCCCATAGATTTATCTACATAAAAAATTGATTGGACGCCTTCTCATTCCTCAGCCAATAATTCCTTTAATTTACCTAAATCAGGGGTCAAGTTCACAAACTTACAAACCAATGCTTTGTCTCTGAGATCATTAACCTAAGGCTGCAATAGATGCTCCAGAAATGCAATATGTACTATGCCCTTTCGATTCGCTTGGGAACCTCTTTGACCATCTCCCCCTTCCTCTTCCATGTTTTTTTGCTCATTTTTCACTAAATGGGTAGGCTCTTTCCATCTCCAGATTTGCTTTCAATATTTTGTTCTTGGCCCATTTCTCCTTTTTTTCCTCTTGGAACCCTTGTTTTTGGTCTTTTTTCCCTGCTTAGGCAATGATCCTATAATGATCCTTTGTGATTTCTTCTTCTCAAATGGTCCCTTTCCTTTTTCAATTTGGTTCAACTTATCTGTATTATTCTCCAGTACATCCTTTTGAATCCCATGATGGCAAGAATTTTGTAAAGCCTCTTTACTAAAATTATCTTGTAATTTCCTTTGTTGATTTCTCAAGGCTGACTCAGGGTAGTGCCTGCCAAAGAAATCCTAGGGTTTTTCAAACCTTTTGGATGATGCTTGAAAATCCTACACCGACCGACTTCTTGTGTGCTTTAAATGGAACCCTCTTTGAATCAGACCTTGAGATTCACCTCACCCTTGAAACTTTGAAACCCTAAGAGATTTGAGATCATGCTCGCTATCTTCATATAGCTTATTCAAAAACTTTGGATCTTTTTCATACCATCTTTTAGCTGCAAGATTCTGCTTGTAGTCTCTTGATGCCCTAACTTCTTCACAAATATCAAAAATTGGTTGCTTACTGTGGTCAAGATTTCAACTAGGGTGAAACAAAACCCAATTAGGTTTTACAAATCTACGCTTAACTCCAATAGATTTGTACCTTACATGTTACCAAGTATCACTCCCCGTGGGTCCGCATTTCACAAACCGACCAACATATCCTTGAAAGCTTTGAGGCCCTTGAGAGGATGGGGCTCTAGCATTTTTGTGTAGTTACCATTGCTTTTCCAATGTTGGAACCTGGTCCCTCCTAAAAAAATCCTGTCACTTTTCCAGAGCTGAGACCCATGCCCACTTGAAAATTTACTGTTGCTTTTCCAACGGTGAAACCCATTCCCTCCATGATTTTCTCCTAAAATTTGAATGTTACAGATTCCTGAGAATTGAACATTGTTGTTCCAACGCTTCTCCATCTTTTCCTATGTCACAAGTTTGTTTGGTAGAGAAGAAGAATTCCATTTTATTACAACAATTTATATCATTAATTCATAGGTATTCCACATCATATAAATTAATTTAGAACACACATGCTATCAACACAACACTACCATTATGTGTTTACGTGATTATTATTTGATATTTTCTTATTATTCTCACATATTATGACATGATTGATGTACTTACTTTCTTATTTTTGATACCTATCATATGATTGTTTTGATTATATGGGAAAATTAGGTTTTGAAGGGATCCAATACTCTTTACAACTAAAGATACCAAATCCTACTAAAAAACTACTCCAGTAAGAAACCACCAACATACCAAGAACCAAAAAATAAGACAAAAAAGGGTGATGAATGAGAGTTAAAATAGTAAACTAACAACAACACCCAAAAACATCAAAACAACAAAACAACAAGAAATAAACCGAGACCCAACAGGAAACAAACATCAACTAAGAAGAGAGCCAAACACTAATTCATATTGCTCAAGGTGTTTTCCACCTCAAGCTCCTAGCTTCTGTACATTTCAATCATGTCCAACAACTCCTTCTTCTCAGCCTCAAAGGACTTTTTCCATTCAACTAACCCTCTAACACCATGGCCCTTATCATCATCTTTTGTACATTTTTTACCTTTAACTTTGGTCAAATGCTCTTTCTCCATTAACTCAAAAAAATATACTTGGTCCTCCTTGAGCTCACTTATCTTCTAGAAAAGTACTTCCAAAGAGTTTTCACTATTCTTCACTAAGATGTGACATGCATGAAGAAGCTTCTTTATGTTTGTATTTGTTCCCAATACCTTTGCTTCTAAACTAGCCAATCGATCTTCTCATAGAGATTTGAAATCATGGAAGCAACCCTCAAGTTCCATGATTCTATTGATCAGAATGTCTGACATTGAGCCTTTTGGAACATTCTTCAAATTCTCCTTCAAACCTATAATTTTAATGTTAATCTTATTAAACTCCTAAAGAGTCCATTTATCTAACTTAAAAGTTCTAGTGGCCCCAGCCCTTGCCATTTCCAACAACTCAAACATAGAGGTAGAATCATCATCGAGGTAAGAAAATTCCTCAGAAAGGGGATTTACCTTCAGAGGCTCTAGTTTAGCTCTCCTCTTCTTAGTATCCTCCTCAACTTGTCCCTTATTCTCTTCTTCGAGTTCCACATTAGGCGAGTCCTGAATCAAGGAGACATCAATTACCACCACCTTTTTTCCAGAAGCCTTCCCCTCATATAAGAATTTGGGGTCCTTTTGTGACACTTTCGAGGCCTTGTTCTTCAAGTTGGAAATGTGCTTTGATGATCTCCTTGGCTTATCCTTGTCCTCCATACCCAAAGCATTATCCTACAAACCCTCCTCATTACCACCACCTTCGGCTTCACCTTGGCCAATAGCCAACTCCACATTCCTAGGAGGGGAATCATTTGATCCCACCTCTGTGTCCTCACAATAAAAAAGAACAAGGTACTTGGCTCCCTGTTTCTTTTAGAGCTATTCATCTTCCTCTTCTTCAAGGAAGTAGTCACAAGGGCCAGGGAAACATTTTCTTCCTCTTCTTTACATTCCTCTTCATCTGCAATGCTAGTATTTGAGCTCGACGAACCAAAGACATCACTCATAGTCTTCTCCTTACCGTTAATTGCAAGGGCTAGGAGAAAAGCCTTAACATGCTCCATGATTAAAAGAATGATACCTTCATGGAGGACAAGGGCCCTCCTATTCTTTAAATGAGTGTAAATAGAAACCTCCATGGATGATAATAGAAAAAATACAAAATAAATGAACAAACCATGCCTGAAATGGTTTAGAAGCATGAATTGGTGATCGAGGATAGCAGTAAACTTGCCCTCTAGAGTCACATAGTGCATTAACACCTCAACAACATTCATCCAAATTTTCTTAAGGGATTTGTGCTTGTAACCCCAACTTTCCATTTTAAGCAATTTATTCCACTCGTCATCTTTGAAGAATTGGGCCATTGCCTCTTGGTTGCTCTTCTTATCCTTGTAAAACTTACAGCCAACCATCGGTATCCCAAACCTATCATATGATTGTTACACAATTCTTATAATAATAATTATATCATTACATGTACTTCTACATTCTTTTTAATGACATATGTGTGTACATGCTTAAATACGATCCTAAGTAATTTATTAATTTATCATATCATCATTTTTTCTCTCTACCAATCCCTTATGCATAATAGATGTAGCCCATTAAAGGATGAACGTATTTTTTCTAATGCTTATGTAGTTGAGATTTCAAGTAGCATCTTGTGCTACATAGGGATTCATTATTGTACCTATATGGATCTTGATCACATTACATGATTATAATCATGTTGAGTTCTATCAACTTTTCCATATTAAGAAAATCTCTATTATATGGTCTATCAAATGTGCCATATCATGTTTCTCCATATTAAAGTCACATTAGATGGTTTTATCAAATGTGTCATGTATCATATTGACCACATCAAGTAGAGCATTTTTTGTATTTCTTTTTGTGGAGAACTCACACCAAGGAGCATACATGAATTTAAACATAATACATTAATTTACATGGATCCCATAACTTTTTATGAGTTCATTTGAATATTTATTTTTTAGGTTAATTGAGATTATTTAAATAATTTAAAATAAATTCTCATTTTAAGCTCATAGTGAAGGAAAAATGTAATGGTGAAATTAACAATACTCAAGCAAATCCCCATTTAGTTTTATGCCCACATCAAGGAATGTCTTTAATGCAATTACATATCGATAAGAGATACACTCTTGTGTTGGGATTTTTCATGCCCCTATATGTATCACTATTTCCTCCCACTTACACTTATTCCTACACATTCATTGTTTACTTCTCATTCAGTACACCCTATTCAAACTTACCTCAATAAATTCACTCCCTACCTCAAGATTGTGGTTTCAATTTACCCAAGCTCAAGATCCTATATTACTTGGGATAAATCTTGCAACATGCATGAATGAACCTCAAATTTAAATTTTTAAATACAAATCCCAATCTTCCCACCTCTTTTTAGTAGTCATTGTGAGTCAACTTGTTAGACATTTATGTAACATATTTTTTTGTCCTTGTATTTAAAGACATTAAATGTGTCATTAATACAATTTGAGACTTGTGAATAAAACAAATGTTTAGAGCACATTTCAATTTTCTATGAGATAATAACCAAAAGCTATATTCATTTGCATACAACTAATTGACCCATTTGTGCATGTTTCCATTGAATATTTCTTGAAGTTGTAAAGATAATCAAATCAAGAGTCTCAAGTAGGAGAACTTGACCCTAGCAATCTCACACATTACCTTAATGTGTTTATAAAAAGTACAACCCTTATGAGCACATCAACAACTAGAAATTAAAAAGTGAACCAATCCTAATAATATGTGTCATATTAGTTCAAATTTGCACATAAAGATCCAAAACCATCGTACTCAAGATCAACCCTCAATATTTTTCAGGTGTTCAAATCTTAAAGCTTTCATTAAGACATAAATTTTAAGACAGACACAAATTGATTCTGCTCATTATTAATATTATCTTCACATCATCATTCCTAAAACTCAATACCTAATTTCTTTATATTTAATTTATCAACCTAATTTTAAAATTAATCTAAATTCATTATACATATTAGAGATAGTAGATTTCCACAATCCATATAGATTATCAATTGAATATTTCCGGCTTTGATTGTGTTTGTATAGAACAAATACAATTGAAACCAGAAATATTCAATGGATATTATACATATTATACATATTTATTTAATTTATTTATATAGAACAATTTATTTCTTTTCAAATTCATGTTGGAGGGAATTTTCTGGCCAAAGTTTCCTTATCATCAAGAAGATATTTTTTTCATAGAAATCTCCCTCTTCAATTCACCAACTATTATTTATTTCTATGTATAAAGGTCCATGTTACCTTTCGTACACAATTCTTGCAAAAGTACACTGCAAACTCAAAATTCCAAGAACTGATGCCCTTGGAGAAAAATAATTGGTTGAAACTGTATGCATGGCACCACGAGGAATCAGTGCAACAGACTCAAATACCCATTTTCATCCAAAAGGCCAATTCCTAGACTTAGAAAAAAGGGAAAGAAAGTAAAGAGAAGGGTCGGCTTTATCTGTGACAAATGGTCCCTCATGCAGAATGGTCAACAAACTTATCATCTGATTGGCAGGCAGCATTACCAAACTTCAGCAGGAAAGCCCCACCTCTGAATATAAAACTGACAGGTGACCCTACAAAGGAAGGGCCCATGCTCCATTTGGCTCCACTTTTTATTTGGATGTTTGTGGTTTTTTTAAGGGTATGTCTTTTGTCTTGATACCCAAAGAGCCAACTTAGCTTTCATGTATTTGTCTGATCAGATGAGGCCTGCTTCTGGTTCTGGTAAAGCTGTGATACTTTATTATCAGATGATGTTTCTCCATGTTCTGAAATCCATGGATTTTCTTTTCTTTCATGTTATGAACATCATGTTGTTGATATTCAGTTATATTATATTTATAAGCTCAGGGTTTGCAGGCCATAGATTGACATCATTTTTTCTGTCAGCTTGTACTTTAATGGTGTTTGAAAACAAGGAGATCAATTGAAGTGACAGAGAAAAGTAAGTATAGCAGTTGAAGAAAAAGTTTCTTCTGAACATGTGCCTCTGACATACATGCTTAAGGATTTGATTGAGATATAAGCTTCATATGTTTTTTTAATCTGTGTTTTCTGTTGACAGTGCAGGCATTTCAGAAACTATAATGTTTTGATTTATTACGTGTCTGGAGTGGTTTTGTCATGGATTCATCTTTTCCAACTGATTAGAACTAGACTTGGAAAATATGATGTCCTTTAAAAAAAGTTAAAAATGAAAAATAGATTCCTTTCTTTCTTTTGTTAATTGTTAATGGTTTTTATTAGATTAGTTAGGCAATAAAGGATTAGATTATTGGCGAAGCCATTGACTTTATCTAGTATACCATATGTGAGGTTAATTTTTTAATGTACAAAAAGTGTTATCTAAGTCAATAAACAAGGCAAGAATAAACAGATTAGTTTAGATAAAGAGTGAAATTATAATATTACATTAACATAAAATTACAAAGGAAGTTTAAGTACTGAGTTTAGTTTGTAGTGCAAGGAAATTTGTTTCTGATTAGGGTAAAAAAAGTTGGGTTTTTCAAAGGGTCCAAATCTTTTTCATAAAATCAGTCAAATGGAGTAAACAATGAATCCCACAAGATGCAAGCAAAGTAAAAGAGAAGAAAATTTGCTAGATTTTGTTCAATGATATACTCTAGTGTTCTAGTATTGGATTTGTGATTGTGGTAGTCTTACAAAACTACAATCTGATTTGTTCTCTATATTGGTTCACTTTCATAATTGTGGAACTAATCTCCACACAGACTTTGATCTTTGATTTGTAGAAGTGATCCTCTATTGTGGATTCGACCTATACACTACTGAATTTTAGAAACTTGTTCATCTTTGAAATCTAAATTTGTGTTGTGAAAGGTGTCTCAGCCTTGCTCTTAATGTTCAGATTACAAAAGGTGCAATTTTTTGATATAAAATAGAGAAAAAAGTTTTTTTGGGTTATAGATTTAAGTTTTGACCAAATAAAAATTCTCAATTGCTCTACAATGCCTATGGGGGTTTCTATTATGTAGATATCTTCAAACAATTCAATTTATAAAGAAAATGGCTCAATTGGTCCACTGGATCAGAAGTTACAACCTCTATAATTTTGTATAAGAAATGTAAAAGTTGTTGGACACACAAAAAAGCTATAAAGGGGAGTTACTCTTGTTGACCAACTTATAATGTGTATTATGACACATCATAAAGAATCTTTGATTGGGGGATAATTTGGGTGATTTTAGCTCATGGATTTTTAATTACAATTTGACAATTCTAGGTTTTGTATCTCCTATATATTAGACTCTTGATATGACAGTTATGTATAGAGTTTTGTAGATACTATTAAGTTGTTAGAATTCCTCCAAATATTTGGTTGGCGATACTCTTATGAAGGTTTGGTTTGCAAGTGTATTGTAATCATGATTTATTGAATAATACACCGAGTTACTTTTGAGTATGTGTTTTTTCTCCCGAAAGAATTTTACCTACATAAACCTATTTTATCGTATTTATTATTTAAATTCATTTCTATTTTATATAATTGTTAAAATATTAAAATTCATACAATACTTTCCTTAGAATATTAGTGAGTAAGATTTTTCATGTAACATGGCTCATTTTATTTGGTATAAGAGCTTGATCACCTCGAATTCTAGATTATGGGTAGAGGGCTTTTTATATTAATCTTCATATCAGTGGGAGCATGTGTAGATAAGGTTTTGATATTATTGCAAGAAAAGTTGGCAACTCATAGACCAAGACTTATGGACTATAATATCTAGATTTAAACATACAACTAAATCATAAGAATATTGGGACACAATAGATAGAAAAGAAAAGGGTCTTATTAGACTCATTTTTTCGGATTCATTGTTTTTGACTTTGCATGAAGCGAATATTTTTCATGAAGACTTGTTTGAAGAGATGTATGAAAGAGTATGTTAAATTTACCTTTGGTATGAGAACTTTACATCTACTATTGTCATATTTTGAGTTTGAATTAAATGGTTAGATGTTGATATCATTTTATTTTGGGAATGTTGGAGGATTTGTTATTTAACAACTACCTGCACATGTTGATGTTGGTACAAGGACATGGTTTGGTTTTCAGGTTCTCTCCTCGGTATATTTCTTTCTTCTTGACAATTCTTATGTCTATTGAGTTGAGGTTTATATGGAGTAATTTTTGTGTTTTTTTGGCTTCATAATTCTTTGGAAATAGTTTTGTATCTCCTTGATCTCTTCCTTCATGGGTGTAGAGGGATTGCAAGAGTTTTTTGGAGATTCATAATGAGATATTTATTTTGATGTATTTTACATATCATTGCATATTTTCTTAACACTATTTGGTAGAGGAGTTAGCCACACCATCTACGTGAGTGCTATAGGTGGACTTGTTAATGCCTTGATCTAGTTTTCAGATTTGAATAAAGGATTTCGGGATGCATTTGTGATGACCTTTCACACTTTGGGAGGGAATCCAAAAGGTTAGAAATAAAAAAGATAAATTTTAAGTACCATATTTGGTTTTGGATTTGTAAATTGGTTCCTTGGATTATGGTAAATATATGGCCAAAACAAGATGAATGAAATAAATAGGTTAAAGATGTTATAGGAATAGGATACTAATGAATTGATACAATAGTTGATTTTAAGGACAACCTAAAATAAAATACCTGGGAATAAATTTGAAAAGAGCATTCAAGTTATATTTATTAGCATTCAATTTAGATTATTTTATTGTAGTTTTTCTTGCATCATCATGTAGGGAATATGTCACATGTTTGTTGTCTTTGATCCTTTTATAAGTAATTGGGTTAGTATTTTTGTGAGATTTGATACAATAGAGCAATTATCCCTAGCATGCACAAACTCCCAACTACACAACCATTTTTTTATGCAAAGATAACTACAAAATTTCATGACAACTAAAATTAAACATCCAAGGATTTATTTAAATCATGTAGACACATAGAGATCATATTTATATTTGCATGCACCAAATTCACATGTTCATGATCAATCTTGTAATGATAACTATTTAATTAAAATAGAAGAATAAGTGTAATTAGTGACATAATTAAATAAATAAAGTTTATTTAATCAATTAGGAAGGTTAATGTTAATTATGACATAATTAAATAAATATGATTTATTTAATTAATCAAAAAGGGTGAATTAGGATGAATTAATTAAATAACACAAAGTCACTTAGCTAATAGAGAATATGATATTTGGTAATAATTAAATAATAAGGTACATTATTTAATAATTAGGGGAAAGGGTGAAAATTAGTAAAAAGGTGTTTCTCACAGGCTAGGACAATTTTGGGTATCTGCATTTTGCCCCTCTTTGATACAATACATTTTAATAGTGTTGTGTCAAATAAAAATTAAAAAATCAAGTTCAAGAGTTGCCCTAGTATGTCCTAGTGATGGCAAGATAGGATAGTGCCTAGGCTCAGAATAATTTGCAAATTTTCAAAAAAATAAAAAAAAATGGGAACTTGTTTCAATAAGCTAGTTTTATAGTGGTAAATGCATTGGTGGCAAAAGATTTTGATTTTAGGACATTCAAGGTGTCTGATTTTTTATTTGAAGGTGAAAGTTGATGCACCCAGTTATAAGGGACATCCCAAAATGCTATCCAAAGTCAATAAATAGGTCCTAGGGGGTCCAAAAATAGTCATTTGTGTACTTTTAGAAATTTGAGAGCTCTAGGTGAGATTTTGTGAAGGAGTTGTGTAGAGAAGTCACCCATTCTAGTTGTTGCCCACTATGAATATTAGATCAGGACCTTCTAGCAGCCCAAGGGATTAGGCAATGCGATATGTAACCTTTACCTACTTCAAAATTTGTTCATTTTTTCTATTTTTTAGGGGTCAAAGAAGGCCAAATAGATGCAGTGTTGTTTTATTGCCACATTTGCAAACATGTTCACTGCATGTGAAGGTCAGTGTGATGCAATTGTGTGGTGGACCACAAGTGTCAAATAGAGTCACCATTGTTAGGCTACTCACAAGTGTGGCATGCACCACATCTATTGTGGTGCACCACATGTGTAGAGTAGAACGATGCATTTATTTTGTTGCAATGCATATGTTAGACAGTGCACTGCATGTGCTTAGCATCCTTGTAATTGCAATGTGCAATACATTTGAAAGCTACATTTGTGGAAAGGTGCGATGCATTTGACTATCAACAAAATTGAGTCAGTTTTTGATAAATTTTTCTTTGTGTAAAAGGTCCAATAGGTTCATTTAGGTATCTTGATTGACGTAATGTGATTTTCTTATGAGCGTAGTTGAGATTTCATTCGATATATACTTGATAGAGCCAACCTTCCTCATTCAAATTGAGAGATCATCTAAATGATGAGGAGAGAGATGTGCTTTATGCTTTTATGCTTTGGGACAAAATCATTGTATTCATGCTCATGATCTAAGCTAACAAGGGACTATTGACTACTCTTGCAAAAAGATGGCACTTTGAGACTAGCTCATTTCATTTTCCTACTAGAGAGGCCACTGTGACCTTAGAGGATGTCTGGAGGATACTAAGCCTTCCCATTCGTGGTGAGAAAGTCGTTTACAATCCTAATCACGATCTAGAGACTATTCAAAGATGCTTTGATACTGTAGATGTAGCCTTGCTTGGTGTGGAGGATTACAAGATCCAATGGGTATTCTTGGGGATAGATATGATAAGCTTATTATGGTTGTGTAGCGTTATTGGAGGCATGTTATTCTAGATTGGAAAGGACATGGATTTCCAGTGTGATGGGGCAAGATGCTCATGAATAGGTATGATGGAGGATGCCATATTATACGCTTGGGGACCCTACATGCACTTGCCATGCTATATTTCCAGTTACACGATGTAGCATATATAGAGAGGTAGAGTCCATTAGTTGTGGTACCACTTTGCTCATGGTGTGGGATTGGGAGCATATTGTTGTTTTGAGACCGCTAGTTGAGAGAGATCTACCAACAGAACTTTCATATGTATATTTGTATGGAGGTGTCGTCACATTGACCTTATGGATTCTCTTACTTGGAAGTCATATTGTCAATGTGCTCCTTGGGAGGATGATGCTAAGCATCTACCATATTGTTGGAAGACTTGGTATTTGATTGGTCAGACAATTTTGACTGAGCACATTATTGAGCGACATCTACCAAAGAGAGTTCTCTAGAATTTTGGGGAGAGACATGGTGTGACCATGGGTATTGCAGAGTTTGCTTGATCTTCTCGAGAGGTTCCTTAGTGGGACCTATGATTAGTGTATAGGTTGTCATGTAGGAGATAGATCAGCTACAACTAGTTTAGTGGGGTGTCTCTATGGAGTTGATACATGCAAGAACCATAATAGAGTATGATTCCTGGTGGTTGCAGCACAAACCATTACCTTTGATAGATCCAGATGTGCCTACTCCTATGGAGAGGCTAGACAAAGGTCCTTGTGGGAGAGACCAAGGGAGAGGAGATTTGCAAGGATGTGGTGGTGGATAGGGGGATGGTGATGATAATGGGGGTGTCAGAGGATGTTGGAAAAGGTGCCCCAGATTTACTAGCTTGATCGACTTCCTATAGTAGTTGTGTTTGTTTCTCTATCGACCTGATAGTTCTTTATCAACAGGACCTAGTCTATAGTCCCCTCGATGGTCTGATTGTATTTGTCTATTCACCATTATGTCTTATCCACAGGAGTTGGTCACTTCAATGAGATATTGTTTCATGTCTCCCTGATACACCGATGTGACTCCCATCGGTCTGACTTAGCCTTATTGGACGTACTCTATCCTGAGTCTCTTCGATGACCCAATAGCTATGGTAGTGTGCTATGTTCTCCTCGCTAGCCCCGTAGTGCTTTAGTGGGACCCAGTTGATACCTTGTGATGTATGTTGGATTGGTCAACAATGACGATGTGGTGTTCATCTAGATGCGGGGACCATGGTGATAAGTAAACACCGATATGATGTTATATCTTCATCGACTGTTGTGGATGAAATAATCTAATGGTGCCTGCTAATTCCACACCTCTTGTGGTGAGTCTCGATGGACTCCTGCGGGAGTGTGCGAAATTGACTGAGCGGTGTACATCTGTCAACTTGGTAACTCAAGGAGAACATCGTGGCGGGACCCGACCAGTGCCAGAGTGGAAAGCAATGGTTGGCTGCTAACTGTTGAAGGTTGAATGACGATTAGCTCAGCAGTTTGAACATTCATTGGAGGGACTTTGTGTTATTGAAGAGAAAGTGAAATAGTCTCTTCAATGGCCCAATACGGTTAATGACAGTTGGGAAATAAATGATTGGTTTCCTAGAATTGAATTGACCACGGCTACATGATGATTATATATTGTAACACTATGCAATGAGTTGGGGTTTGATCAATGTGTTTTAGTTGGTTGATGTTCTACATTGTATGCTTACAAGCATTGTAACAGTGTGAGAGAACAAATATGTATTGAGAATCTGTATATGAGGTTGATCAGGGAATTGTAATGTTGTTGTGAATTTTAACACCTGAGAGTGGAATCTGTAACTTTGTACGTAATTGATTTACTATAATACGAAGTGACTTTACTTGGTGTGTGGGTTTTTCTCCCGTAAGGGTTTTACCATGTAAATCTGATGTTCAATTCTATGTGTGTTAAATTGTCTATTCTCTTGTTCTATTAATGTGAACCTTAATGATTATAACTTGAACTAAATTAAATTTTTTGCACTTCTTTCCTGAGAATTTTACATTTGGAAGGTGTTTCTACATTGATATTTCCTTATAAGTGGTATCAAAGCCTGGCTAGTTGTGTTATCCTTGTGGGTAGGGCTAGTTTTTTGTGCTAATTTTGTTCAGTGGGAGTCTTGCAGGAAAAAATATTTGTCTTGAATACAGATTGAGATGGTAAGCACATCAAGTAGAATAGAAATTGAATTTGTTCATTGGCAACAATTTTGAGTTGTGGAAACTCAAAATGGAAGACCTATTGGTGGATAAATATCTTTGGATTGTTGTTATGGAAATGAAACCATCAAGTATGAAGCAAGAAGATTGGCACCTCGCAGATAGAAAATCCAAAGGGATGATAATACTTTGTCTGGTTGATTTTGTTCTCTTGAACATCCATGAGGAGAAGACTGCAAATTCTTTATTTAAGAAACTTGGTTATATTTATCAAGGCAAGTATTTGGTGAATAAGTTATTCTTGAGGAAGAAGTTATACTCCTTGAAGATGGAAGAAGGAGCATCTGTAGCAGACCATCTAAATTATTTTAATATGATTGTTGCTTAGTTGGCCTTTGTGGGTGTGAAAATAGAGGAGGACATTGTATGCTTTTGTTATGTTCCTTACCTAAAACATGGGATCATATGGTGATGGCTATTGGAAGTACAACAGCCACTTTCAAGAAAAAAGATGTGGTTGCTTCACTACTGTTAGAAGAGATGCAGATAAAATATTTTGAGATGGCCAAGGAGGCCCTTGTTGTTTAGGGTAGATCAAAGGAGAGAGGCAAGAAGAAAGACAAGAAGTCTAAATCCAAATATGAAGGGAGATCAAAGTCTCCTGGCAAGAATTCCAAGGTGAAATGCTAGAATTGTGGGTAGACTAGTCATATTCAGAAGGATTGTAAAGAGAAGAAGAAGAAGAAGAAGAAGAAGAAGAACTCTTCAGATAATTATTCTTCTCAGAGTGACTCAAATGCTTTCATTGCAGCCTTGGCAACTCAAGCATCAAAGATGTCTAGCTTATTGACTCAAACACATCTTTTCACATGAAATCTTACAAAGAATGGTTCATGAAGTATGAAAAGTATGTTGGTGGAAAGGTGTACTTGGTGAGTGATTCATCTCTTGAAATCGTTGGCCATGGAAGAGTTAGAATTCAATGTCCTGATGGAAGAATAAAAGGAATTGATGGCATAATGTGCATATCAAATCTGGCTCATAACCTTCTTTATGTTAGTAAGTCGAATGATGTTAGCATGCAAGTCTCATTCTCGAGTGGTGGTTGTAAGATGACTAGAGGCTCGATGGTGTTGGACAAGGGTGCATGTATTGGCACTTTGTACAAGCTGGATGAATAGGTTGTTCAATGTAATAGTGTCTCTACAAAGTCAAGAAAAGTTGCTCGTAAAAAGAAGGAGAACAGTGTTCCTCTTTGTGTAAACTCTTTGGAGGTGAAACTCCCGGTAGAGAAAACCATACTGTAGCATCATAGACTTAGTCACATAGGAGAAAAAGGTTTAAAAGCC
Organism: Sequoia sempervirens; assembly: GCA_007258455.2. Lineage (NCBI taxonomy): Eukaryota > Viridiplantae > Streptophyta > Pinopsida > Cupressales > Cupressaceae > Sequoia > Sequoia sempervirens. Next base: position 829,633,035 of record VDFB02271358.1, on the reverse strand, counting down.
TTGAAAAATAAAAACTTGGTAGAAGGGCTTGATGATTTTAACCTTGAGTTCAATTTTTGCGAACATTGCATCTATAGAAAGCAACACCATGTTTCTTTTTACACTAGTCCTCATAGATCTTTTTGCATACTGGATTATGTTCACTCTGATGTATTTGGTCCAATGAATGTTCCTTTGTTATTGAAGTCTAAATATTATGTTTCTTTTATTGATGATTATTCGAGAAGGGCATTTGTGTATTTTCTTAAAAGTAAATAAGAAGTATTCAATTAGTTTAAAGAGTTTAAAAACTTGGTAGAAAATTAGACTGGAAGAAAAATTAAATGCTTGAGGATGGATATGGCGGTGAATTTTGTTCTGAAAAATTTGAAAGGTATTGCAAAGACAATGGAATTAAAAGGCATAAAACTACACCTTACACTCCACAACAGAATGGAGTTGCTGAGAAGTTAAACAAGATGCTAATGGAAAGAGCAAGAAGTATGTTGAGTAGTGCTAGTCTAGAGAAGAAGTTTTGGGTTGAGTTTGTGGATACAACATGTTACTTGGTTAATCATTCATCTAGTTTGGCTCTTGTTGACAAAACGCCTATGGAAGCATGGTCTAGTAAGAAGCCCTCTCTAAGATATATTTGTGTCTTTGGCTATGAAGCATATGTTTATGTGTTGAATGAGAAAAGATCTAAGTTTGAGAACAAGGTTGTCAAATGTATCTTCATTGGCTACGAAATTGGTATGAAAGGATACAAGCTTCAGAATCTTGTTACTAAGAAGGTCATGTACAATAGAAGTGTAATCTTTCAGGAGTTGAAACCTTCTACAGTTGATCTGCAATCAGAGATAGTAGAAGAAGAAAAGAAGAAGATGTAGTTGAAATTCCTCGAACTCCAAATAAAGAGGAACTACAAATTCAAAGTGTGCCTAAAACTGAGGAGAGCTCTAGTAGCTTTGGGAGTTCTGAATAGGAAGAAGAACCACAACCTCAGCCTCATCCTATGAGGAGGTCTACACATGGAAAGTGGAAACCTGATAGGTATGGATTTTCTATGTTGGATTCGAACTGTGCCTATGCTTTGATTACTAGCAATGATGAGCCTAGGACAGTAAAGGAGGCTATTAATATTTGATTCAAATTCCTAGTTGGAAGCCATGAATGAGGAAATGACATCTTTAAAAAAGAAATTAACCTGGGATTTGGTACCTTTTGTTGAAGGGTGAAAGCCTATTGGTTGTAAATGGGTATTTAAGAAGAAGATTGGTCTAGATGGCAGTGTGGAGAAGTATAAAGCTAGGTTGGTCATGAAAGGTTATTCCCAGGTGGAGGGAATTGATTATGGAGAAATATTTTCTCCTGTAGCTAAGATGACATCTATCAAATTTTTATTGTCACTTGCAACCACATATGACTTAGAGGTTGAATAGATGGGTGTGAAAACAATGTTTCTTCATGGAGATTTGGAAAAAGAAATTTATATGTCCTAGCATAAGAACTTCATTGAAAAAGGTAAAGAAAATATGGTTTGCAAGTTGAAGAAATCTATGTATGGTTTAAAACAATCATCTAGAATGTGGTACTAGAAGTTTGACACTTTTGTGTTGTCATTGGGATTTGTGAGATCTAAATATGATCATTGTGTGTACTTTAAAATTGAGAATGGTCATTTACTTATTATTTCCTTGTATGTGGATGATATGTTATTCTTTGGGAATAGTAAGGGTATGATTTTTGTTTTAAAATCTCAGTTGTCAGTACAATTTGAAATGAAAGATTTAGGTGCAACAAGGTATATTATGGGTATGGAAATCAAAAGGGATAGGGGAAGTAGAAAGCTTTGGCTCAACTAGAGTAAGTATATTAATACTGTCCTTGAGAGATTTAGTATGACATATTACAAGCAGTTAGCGGTTCTAGTGTTGCAAGGAATGAAGCTATCTATTGAAAATTGCCTGAAGTCTCCTACTGAGATGGAGGACATGACTAGAGTGCCTTATGCAAGTGTAGTTCATAGTTTAATGTACGCAATGGTCTATACCAAGCCAGACATTTCCCAAGAAGTGGGAGTACTTAGTCAATTTATGGCTAATCTAAGAAGACCACATTGGGATGCTATGAAGAGATTTTTCAAATATTTGAAGGGTACTTTAGAGTATGCATTGTGTTATCATGGAAACTCGGTTGGATCACAGAGATCTCTTAGCATTCATGGGTATGTGGATTCTGATTGGGCAGGGGACATTGGCAATAAAAGATCCACCAGTGGATACATCTTCATGTTATTTGGTGGTGTAGATAGTTGGATGAGAAAGTAGTAGGCTATAGTCACCTTATCTACTACCGAGGTGGAGTACATGGCAGCAACACATGCTTGTAAAGAATCCATTTGGCTTAGACGTTTGTGTTTTGATGTTGGGTTTAATGCAGGGAAAAATACTATTTGTTCTGACACTCAGAGTGCTATCTGTTTGGAAAAAAATTCCACTTTCCATGCCAAGATGAAGCATATCAATGTTCAGTATCATTTCGTTCATGATATGGTGGAGGATTGAAAGGTTAATCTTGAAAAATTAGATACTCAGGAGAATGTTGCTAATGCATTGGCAAATCCTATGAACACAAACAAGTATAGGTGGTGTGCCAATTCGATGGGCCTTGGGGCCTATGACTTTCAATAACTTTGAGTTTGGAAGAAGCCAATAATTCCTTCATTAAGTGGGAGCATGTTGGAAAAGGTGTCTCAGATTTACTGGCTTGATCGACTTCCTGCAGCAGTTGTATTTGTTTCTCTATCTTCTTGAAATTTCTTTATCTGTGGGACCTAGTCCATAGTCCCATCAATGGTTTGATTGTCTTTGTCTTTTCACCATTATGTCTTATCGACGAGAGTTAGTCACTTTGGTAGGACATTGTGTCGTGTCTCCCCAATACACCGATGTGACTCTCATCAGTGTGACTTAGCCTTATTGGAGGGACTCTATCCTAATTCTCTCTGATGAATTGATAGCTATGGCAGTGTATTGTGTTCTCCCCACTAGCCTTGTAGTGCTTTGGTGGGACCCAGTTGATACATTGCAGGGTGTGTGGGATTGGTCAACTGTGATGACGTGGGGTCTAGCTAGATGTGGGGACCACGATGATAAGTAAATGTTGATATGATGTTATATCTTGATCGACGGTTATGGGTGAAATAATCTAACAGTTCCTGCTAATTCTTCACCTCTTGTGGTGAGTCCCAATAGACTCTTGCGGGGGTGTGCAAAATTGACTGAGTGGTGTACATCTGTCAACTTAGTAACTCAAGGAGAACATTGTGGTGGGACCTGACCAGTGCTAGTGGAAAGTGATGGTTGGATGATAACTGTTGAAGGTTGAATAATGATTGGCTTGGCAATTTGAATAGACATCGGAGGGACTTTGTGTCATTGGATAAAGAGTGAAATAGTCTCTTCGATGGCTTGATACAGTCAATGATAGTTGGGAATTGAACAGTTGGTTTTCTAGAACTGAATTGACCATGGCTACATGACGATTATATATTGTAACACTCTACAATGATTTGGGGTTCAATCAATGTGTTTCAGTTGGTTGATGTTCTACATTGTATGCTTATGAGCATTGTAACAGTGTGAGACAACAAATCTGTATTGAGAATCTATATATGAGGTTGATTAGGAAATTGTATGCTGCTATAAATTAACACCTGAGAGTGGAGTATGTAACTCTGTATGTAATTGATTTACTATAATACAAAGTGACTTTACTTGGTTTGTGGGTTTTTCTCCCATAAGGGTTTTCACACGTAAATCTGGTGTTCAATTTTGTGTGTGTTAAATTGTTTATTCTCTTGTTTTGTTAATATGCATCTTAATGACTGTAACTCAAATTAAATGAAATTTTTTGCACTTCTTTCTTGAGAATTTTACATTTGGAAGGTGTTTCCATACTGAGCTTTCCTTATAGAGGATGGGGGATGGTGGGAGAGGAGACATGGGTGGAACTGATAGAGGATAAGCAGATAGAGGTTGAGGAGATAGAGGTGGGATTTCACCTCATATTCTGAGATGAATATCTCCCATTCATGGGGAGGAAGAGTAGGAGGTTTTGTTTGAGCATGAGGTGAGAGTGGAGGAGGTTGAGATGGAGGAGGTTGGGGGGAGGAGGATCAAGCACCAACGTATAGGTTGGAGTAGGTTGACGTTGAAATAGGTTTCGATGTAGATGTGGAGGAGGTGAGGGGAGAGGATGAGATGGAGGTGGAGATTGAGGAGGCTACTTGAGAGGTAGCGATTGATGTGGAGGGGTGGCAAGATGTGCCCATTAGGGATACCATCTATGACATTATGAAGGAGGATGCACATGCATAGATGCCAGCTCTATAGGGTCATGATGCTTAGTTGAATGTTGAGTAGGACATGGCAGTGATTCATGCATAGAGGGTCGAGCAATGGTCCATTGATTTTATTTCTTCTGATAGTAGATCTACAGTAGATTTACTTAGGCACTATATCAGGCTAGTAGGGAGGTCTAGTGTTATAGATATTTATATGAGGGTGAAGTGCAAGTAGCCGAGGGGGTACCTAGCTTCCAAATCAGATCATAGAGCAAGTCACACTCTGGTCGATCACGAAGCAGTGGTGGGGTATCACAACAAAGGAGGACATCTCCCTATGATCAACCATCTCCTCATGCACATCAAGATGTTACTAGACCTTCTAGATTAGGGCACGGAGAGGATAGATCACCCCCTCAGGACAATCGCCCTCAGGTGACAAAGGTAGCATAGGCTAGGCCTATTTTTATGTACATGTACCTTTTTGATTGAGCCTATGAACTCCACTTTTTGACAGTCATTCAATATTATACTATGACACATTTTTTTTGGATATATATATGAGATACATCATTTTTGGAGGTGATCATATGATGTGTTATGTGTTATACATGTTTCTATATGATGGATGCTTTTGGATGCATTATGTTATGTTTCTACTTATGTATGAATGGATGCACATTACATTAATGTATACTTATATGTATGTATGGATGCACATGATGTTAATTTATGCTTATATGTATGGATGGATGTATGCATATTAATTGTTCGAGACATGTTATACATCATATTTGATATGTTTCTATATGGATGATGATTCTAACATGTGATACAATTTTATCTATCCTTTTATATTTTCTTATGCAATATGTATGACCTATATGCACATGAGATATGATGTTCTAACATGATTGTGGGTCCAGGATAATGTAGCTCATATATTTGTTTTGTGTGTCATAACATGCCATCAAGATGACAACAAGACTATCAGAGGAAATGTTAGTACGAAGAAATAGTTAGTAAGGAGTGAAGAAATCTTTAGATAGATCATTCATCCAAATCTAGAGTGATGTATTGGTTTATACTACTTGAGCTTTCAATAGTGCATGTTTTATCATCATAGAGCATTTTTTGTGTTATGGAACAAGCGGATGTATGCATACCTAGGCATAAATTGTGAAGGTAACTTTTATTTCCATTTTCTTAACAGGATAGGCATAAATTTATTCTCATTTGGTTTATGAGAAGAATAATTGTTACTCTCCTTAAAGATTTTTACAAGCCCTTTGGAAATGAGGGATTTCTCGATGGACAATCCTTTCTTTATCACCTCCTCAAATGTGTTAGAACAATGGATTTGTAAGTGGAACATCACCTCCTTGTTGAGGTTCTCCATAAAAATCCAGACCAATTTTTTTGATGGCATATGGCAGGCACACTCACTGGCTAAGCTTCTCCATCTTCATAGGAGTGACGAGAAAGTCTAACCATATTTCTGCTTTTCAACACACAAATGGTTAATGTTGAAATTAGTTGATATGTTGTAGGAAAAGTGTGTAATGAACTTATCCATTAGTTCCCTCCAAGTTTGTATATACCTAGAGGTAAGTGCACAAACCATTTGAGGGCTTGTCCTCCCATACTCCATGAAAAAATTCTTGTGAGGTGTGTATGTTCATGATCCATGTCCAAAGAGGTTGTATGGAACTCTCGTATGTGTTACAAGGGTCTCCCTCTCCCTTATATTTGTCAAATTTAGGAATTATGAAATTCATGGGAAAGGGGGGCATATGAATGCTCCTATAAAATGGGTAAGGACATAGGTCCTCCGCCAAGTAGGATTTTTTACTCCAAGTTACATGCATGTTACTTATCTCGTGTTACAACATATGTACCTACTGAGCCATCAAATCCATGGGCAATGGTAATGCCATAATTGACGTGGGTTGGATGTATTGTGGGGAACCTTATGAGGGATTCCCAAATGGTCGTGTGTATGGAGGATTTTGATTAAATGATGATGGTGGGGGTGGTTGGTTAATACCAGCTATGAAGGATGAACCAAGATTGTTTGGTTGTTTTGGATGGAATTGATTAAACCCAACTATGTATGTAGAACCATGATAGTTTGGTTGATGTGAAGGGGCTTGAGAAAATCCAAATGTGGAGTGTGAACCAATATTATTTGGTTTTTGTGGAGGTGGGGGTTGACTAAACCCAAATATATATGCAAAACCATGATTGTTTGGTTGTTGTGGAGGTGGAGGTTGATTGAACCCAAATGATGATGATGAACTAAGATGGTTTGGTTGTTGTGGAGGAGGTTGATAAAACCTGAATGTGGACTGCAAACAAAGATTGTTTGGTTGTTTTTGGGGTGGAGTGATGTTTGGACCTATTCTAAAAAATGATTGAGTCCTTGTCGAAGGTGTGTTCATTGTTTGTGAGGTAGATGTTGCACCCACTTGTGGTCCTTAATAAGAAGGGTTGGTCTTTCTTATCTTACTTGGTGTAATTGAATAGGTAGAAGTTTGGGTTGTAACCGTAGTGTGGGTTGGTACTACAGTTGTAGATGTGGAGGAAAATGTATTTTCCAGGGGTTTAGTGAATGTAGGTGGTGGTGGAACATTCACAGTTGATGAAAAGTGATATGTTTGGGTAGGTGGCATGTATGTGTTCAATTGTGATGCGGGTTGTGATGTAGTGGGTGCTAATGATGGTGGAGGTCTATTCATGGTACCTAATCCTAGTGTCACTATGCTAGGAGTATCCCCTATGATTGAGTTTATGTGAAAGTTAGGTGGTAACCTAGCTCCATGTTGTTCTGATTGTATAAAATACTTGTTGAGGTATGTTAAAACAATTTTTCAATGATTCTCAAGACCCTTGGATCTTTAAATTTTATTTTTTTTCTTCAAGTGTGAGCCCTTGGTTTACCTCTTTCAAAGTGTAACTCTCAAAAGGGGGAATATTTTGATTTTACGAGTTCATGTGACCACTAGGATTTTCACCAAAGTTCATTTCACTAGTTGGGTTGTACACCAAATTAGATGATGATTCCATCTCTTTTCTTTTGATGTGTGATCGTGTGACCACCATGAAAGTGATGGTGTTTTGAATTTGTCTTTTTCTAGATTTTTATTTTTTTGTTCTTTTAAAATTTTTGGTATGAACACAACTAAGATGAATCTACTATATGTTTTGGAATTTTTTTAATTTTGGGAAATTTTGGAAGGTAAACACTAAGATGAAAACTATAATTTTTGATTTTGTGATGATGTTTCACTAAAAGAAAAGACCTTTGATACCTTGACTTTGGATCCTAAAATATGACCACCTTGAAAAAAAATCAATTTTGGACCTAATGTAACCAAGTGAAAAATCCTAAACCTCTAGTGATGATGGTGATTTGATAGAAAAATTGAATTTTCAACTAGACTAATAAGTTGAGAAACCTACTTTTTGTTGATGGGGGCATTTTTGTAAAGAAAAGGTTTTGATGATTTTTCAAAATGATAACTCTAGACTTTTGACTTCTAAACTTGGTTTTAGTTGTTAGATTTCATGATTTTTAAGACAATATTTTTAAGGACATGTATGATATGAAGCGAAAATTCAATGTGATGTTGTAACCTAGGAAAACTAAAAATTTACTATAAATGCAGGAAAAAATGTTTGTTTAGATTTTGTATGTTTGTGTAAAATGATCAAGTTTATGCAACATCTAGAAACAAACTCTATTTTATCTATCAAATAGATGTGGCAAAAAAAACCATAGATGCAATGCACAAGATTGTGGTTGTGGTGAAGTTTACAACAAATGTGTTGCAAAACCTATAAAAATGTGTTGAACATAGATGTGTTTCTATTTGTTTACTAGGGAAAGATTTCAACTAACAAAGACATGCATTATTTTAACACACAAATGTGTCGTAGTTGCTAATGGATGTGTCACACTATTTTTGTAGTGTAGATGCACAATTGCAATGCATAGGCTAACAGATGCGGTGCATAAGTTTTATCAAAAATATGACCTCTAAGGAATCCTAATCTTGATTAGTTTTTTTATCTTATATGTAATTCAATTTGAGAAAACACGAGAAAAAAGTTGATTGATAATTTATTAGTGTTTGAATTTGATATTTTTGTGTCAAATGATAAGGTTGTTTACACTTGGTAATAACAAAACTCAAAATGTTCACAACCTAATTTAGTAGTAGAATGAGTGTGTAACTATAGGTAGGTCCACCTCCCATTTAAAAGGTAAATACTTAGAAAGATTGGGTATTTGAATAATTGGGTCAATTGTAAAACTACCTTCTCTATACAGAAGCAAATAGTAGACGTCTAGTGACACAAGATCATCGATAGATGCCATGAGCACACCTTCTTTTTCTTATTAAAAACTATTGATAGTAACTCAAGAAGATCTATCTCAACCTAAGTACATGGCAAGTAGCTTTAGGGTACAATTTGCATCTCTTGCACCACTTTATTAGTTATGTTCAACTAGACTTTAATGGCCTCTACAATGAAATTTTTTTAGTGGGTAGATGTCTATGAACATCGCCAACCTCTCAAACATCTCTTCAAGACCCAAAAAATTGTAAACCCCTAATGGAATATTGGAGCACTACATGCATAGATCGAACTATAGTTTTCACTCTTATCCAATTTATATAGTGTGTTAGGAAACACCACTTGAGGTCAATCCCTTGGGCTCTCTATGAGGATGTGTCCCAAGGTAGGCCTCCTACTTAAGAAAAAGTGGAAAGTTTATATGTTTCTAATTTCTTGTCGCCCATGATCACACGAAGTGTGCAAGGGGAGAGAATATTTGTAAAAAAACACTACTTTCGGCAACAAGACTAGTGTGTGTAAGTGCACCAAATATAATAATCAATGGTTGATTTTAATTACACTAAAGGAAGTGTGCAATTTTTCTATTAGTTTTGGAGCATCAAGTGAAATATTGCATGTTTAAACACATTGTTCATTTCAAATCTAGATTTCAAAGTGAGGATTGTATTATTCTTTTTAAGAGATCTAAAAGTAAATGTGTAAGATTGTATTGCTCTTTTTAAGAGCACTAAAAAGAAATGTGTGAGATCATCTTCATTTTAAGCACTAAAAAAATGTGTGAGATACTATGAGAGATCACCACAAGCTAGAAATAAATGTATTAGTAACACAAGAAACCTTACCCTACTAAAAAATCAAAAAATAGAAAAATACAACTCAACCTTTTACCTTTATATATGTGATAGTCACTTGTAGTACAAGAAGACTCGGATGTGTCGCATAGAGTGTTCAAATGCACAAGAAAACTAAGAGGGGGGGTGAATCAGCTGTCACGATCACATTCATAATTCTCAAACAATTATTAACTCCACACCACTTTAATATGTTATTAAGTATCAACATGAAGTTCAAATAACATAAAGCAATATCAACACAAGAAACACCAGATTTACGTGGAAAACTGAATAAGGGAAAAACCACAATGAGGATTAACTCACAATATAAGAGTAATTGCAAATCTGTTTACAAAGAGGCTCACTACCAAAGGGATCACTTCCCAAGATAGGATTCACTGTCCAGATAGGACTCACTATCTAAATAGGGAGGCTCAATGCCTACAGATAAAGAAAGATAACAAAAAATACACCACAACAACTTTCACACATCCGCAAACTAGATCAGAGAATTGTAGACACCATCAGCTCACTACTTTCAAGAGTCTAACACATTGAAGTTCTCGTTGCCTCAACTCACTTTCGCACGATCTCTCACATCTAACTTTCTTCTAACACTTGCAGCATACAAACCTTTAACATCTTGCCTTGTATTTATACCATCTTCAATCTTAGAATCTTTCTCCAAGGTCGGCTACACACGCTTCATTTTACAAATTCAAATTAGGTTGGCAACTCAACATTCTTGTGATGGAAGAGAATGAGAGTGGACCAAACCAACACTTAACCAAGACCCAAAACAACATCTTAGATCAATCACATGCTTCCTCAATTGATACTTATCCTTCGCATGGCGTGTAAACACCAGGTCGGCCAAACCTAATGAAAACACCAATGAACTTTGAAGTACATGATTCCACAACAAAAAGATAAAATTTGGACCACATAACACGCTTCACCATGCACAAGAACACATCTTAGATTCCTTCAGATTCATCTACAGCTAATGCAACAACCTTCATACACAGAATAATTTCCATCAGTCCATCTAGACTGTACAAACACACATAGCAACTCTAAAACTAGTCTTCCAGAGCACCAAACCACAAACACCTTTGATAAAACATAGATAGCACCATCATAATCCTTCTTCTAGACCCGTAAGCCCTGAAACAAACCAATGAAGGACTGCAGAGTAGATACATTTCTCCCAGTCCACAGACAAACACCTCTGTCAGACCGGTTCACAAACCGGTGAACTCAACTTTCACTCTTCATCAAACTATAAGCTATAATCTAGAATATATCACCTAAGGATGCCCTTAAACAACACTTCAGATCCGCACAAGCATAGGATCAACAAAGAAGAAATGTGGAGCACATAGCGGAGCACATTCTAAACACACACACAATTATGACTTCATTGTTTATTAATTTTCTCAAAAGCACTTAGTAACTCATCATATCAGAACACCTACAACACCATAAAGATAGCTCCATGTACTCACAAAATCTCAATAGTATCTCAACTATACATTCACCACCTACAATCACGTGTTTTCTTTATCTGCACAACAACCTATACTGTGTTGACATCAATGACAACACCACCGTACTCATTTATACTTGCAACAATCTCCCCCTTTGTCATTGATCAAAACAAATGACTCTCTCTCCCCCTTTGAAATCAATGGAAAAGAACAAAAAAATTGATTACTCCCCCTTAGGAGTGCACCCACACATCTCATACTACAACAATGATACTTCCTACTCCCCCTGAGGAGTAGACCCAGTCATTAGTCCAAAAAAAATGATGAATTTGTAGATTGATTGTACTAATGCACCTCTATGTGCACCTAGTTCAAAGGAGGGGCAGTAACCCCCAACTTCTCCCTGAGATACTCAAAAGTATCCTTCGAAAGAGCCTTAGTAAATATATCAGCAATTTGATCCTTTGTAGACACATATTCCAGCTTGACTTCATTCTCCAATACCTTCTCTCTTAAGAAATGATATCTAATAGATATATGCTTTGTCCTTGAATGCATTACCTGATTCTTTGAAATATTTATTGCACTTGTATTATCACAGAAGATTGAGATAGGCTCATCACACATCACTCCTATATCCTTCAATGTTTTCTTCATCCATAGTACTTGTGTGCAACAAGATGTTGTTGCTATGTACTCAGCCTCTACAATGGATAAAGAAACTAAATCTTGTTTCTTGCTTAGACATGAAACCAACCTACATGTAAGAAATATTGCACCACCACTTGTACTCTTCCAGTCATCTACACAACCAACCCAATCTGCATCAGTGTAAGCACTTGAAGTGAAATCAGTATCCTTAGGATACCACTTGAGCCATAATTTGGAGTCCCTTTTAGATATTTGAATATCCTTTTCACAATTGTAACACATGTTTCTTTGGGTTGTTCTTGAAATTTGGCAACCAAACATACTACATGCATGATATCTGATCTAGTACTAGTAAGATATAACAGTCCACCAATCATAGATTTGTACATGCTTTGATCAACTTTAGGAGATTCATCATCCTTAGTTTGCATCCAGTCGCCATAGGGGTACAGACCAGTTTGGAGTCATCCATTCCAAAAAAATTCAGTAACTCTTTAACATACTTTGATTGTGAAATGAATACATCCTTATCAGTTTGATTCACTTGGATTCCAAGGAAGAAATTCAACTCACCAATCATAAACATTTCAAACTCTTTTTGCATCTCCTCTGCACATTTCTTGCACATACCCTCATTTCCTCCAAAGATAATATCATCAACATACACAACCACTATCAACATTTTGTTTCCTTCAACCTTGAAATAGAGGTTACTATCTATGGAGCCTTTTTTGAACCTTTTCTATGTCAAATACCTATCCAACCTTGTATACCATGCCCTGGGATCTTGTTTAAGTCCATACAGTGTCATTTTCAACTTACAAACCATGTCCAATTGCTCTGATAACTGAAATCCCTCTAGTTGTTCCATGTAGACCTCTTCTTCCAATTCTCCATTCAGGCATGCAAACTTAACATCCATCTAGTATACCTTGAATCTATCTAGAGCTTGAGCTTTCTCCCTAACAAAAGTAACCCATGTCATTCTAGAATAATCATCAACTAAAAGCATAAAATACCTATCATCATTAAGACTTCATGTTCTTGTGGAACCAAAGAGGTCTGTATGAATCAATTCTAGCATTCTGGTAGTTGATTGTTCTTTTCCTTTAAATTTGCATCTTGTTTGTTTACCCAGCTGACAACTTTTGCAAATAGTATTGATAGGCTTTGTGATTTTAGGAAGATCCTTGACAACTTCTCTTGAACTAATCCTAATCAGATTGTCAAAGTTTACATGTCCCATCCTCTGGTGCCATAGACAACTTTCATTAACTTGAGACACAAAACACTAACCATCAACACCCTTAAGCTGATAAATATTTCCATATGTTCTTCCTACGGCTACCATAATTCCAAACCCTTTTCTAATCTCACAAGTATTATCTTGAAACACAAGCTTAAATCCTTTGCTACACATTTTTTCAACACTCAAGAGATTATGCCTTAAGCCCTTAACATAATAGACATCATCAGTATTGTGTTTTGATCAAAATTAATTGTTCATTTTCCAACAATCTTTGCACCAAAATCATCTCCAAACATGACTAATCCTCCATCATATTTTTCAAGTTTAGTAAACTTACTTTTTTCTCTAGTCATGTGATTTGAGCAGCCACTGTCAATTACCCAATAATATTCATCTTGTCTAGCATGAAAGGCAGTAACCAGAGTACCTTCCATCTCTTCCTTCTTGTTTTCTAAACCACATTCCTTTGCACATCTTCCATGGTTAGTAGACATTGATTTATTCTCTAAGGCTAGAAACAAGCATTCATCATTATCACCCTCAATATTAGATTCATTATTAGAAATTCCAGCATCTTCTCTAACATAATACAATTTCTTGAACTTTTTGTCCTTTTTGTCTTTATTGTCTCTACTCTTCTTGTGTATGGCTCTATTTGGACATCTTGAAGCATAGTGATCAATATTTATACAACTAAAACATTTAAAAGGTAACATACCTTTGTAATTTCTAGTACCTTTCTTCAATTTCCTTGTAAAATTTGCATCCAACTCCTCTGAACTATCACCATCTAGATCATCTTTTATCTTTGTAGCTTTAAAGGTTGTTTCTGTTTTCTCCTTTTTTTTTCCAAATTTCCTCATTTCAAATGTGTTCAAGGTGCTAAATATTTGTTCTTTAGTGAATTTCTTTGGATCATAAACTTCCTCAATAGTTGAGACCTTGTCACTGTATCTCTTTGGTACATGGGTTATCAGAATTTTTTGCATTACATCTTCATATATCAGAGTACCACCTTGATTTTTTACTCCATTTACTATAATGTCTTCACCTTCTTCCATTTTCAAGTTCTCATTTTTGTGCTTAGCTGTTAACTTCTTCGATAATTTGACTCTATCATTTCCTTCATAGATATCTTTCAACTTTTCCCAAACTTCATAAGCAGTGCCCAATGAAATAAATTTTGTCTGTTTAGTCTTAGATAAAGCACTATAGATTGCATAGCTTTATTTTTCATTTTCTTCATAGGAAGAAATCTCATCTGCGCTAAGAAGGACCACTTTCTAGCTCAACATATTTTGTCTCAATAGCTTTCCAAGTCTTGTAACCAAGAGAGATCAGGAAACTTCTCATCTACACTTTCTAGAAACTATAGTCAAATCCATCAAACACATGGATTGTCAATTTGTACACCATCAGATCTACCTCAATCGGTTAATCTCTTCTCCAAGGAACCAAAGCTTTGATACCAATTGTTGAAATGCACAAGACAACTAAGAAGGGGGGTTGAATTAGTTGTCACCAATCACATTCACAAATCTCAAACAATTATTAACTCCACATCCACTTTAATCTGTTATTAAGTATGAGAATGAAGTGCAAATAACAAAAAGAAATATCAACACAAGAAACACCAGATTTATGTGGAAAAACCAATAAGGGAAAAACCATGGTGAGGATTAACTCACAATATAAGAGTAATTGCAAAACCATTTACAAAGAGACTCACTGTCAAAGGGCTCACTGCCCAAGATAGGACTCACTGTCTAGATAGGACTCACTATCCAAATAAGGAGGCTCACTACCTATAGATAAAGAAAGATAACATAAAATCCACCACAACAACTTTCACACATCCACAGCCTTGATCAGAGAATTGCAAACACCATTAGCTCACTACTTTCAGGAGTCTTACACATTGAATTTCTCACTGCCTCAACTTACTTTCGCATGATCTCTCATGTCTACCTTGATTCTCACACTTGTGGCATAAAAACCTTAAGATCTTTCCTTGTATTTATACCATCTTCAATCTTAGAAACTTTCTCCAAGGTTAGCTACACACACTTCATTTTACAAATTCAAATTAGGTCGGCGACTCAACATTCTCATGGTGGAAGAGAATGAGAGCGGACCAAACCAACACTTAACCAAGACCCAAAACAACATCTTGGATCAATCACATGCTTCCTCAATTGATACTTATCCCTTGCATGACATGTAAACACCAAGTCAACCAAACCTAATGAAAACACCAATGAACTTTGAAGTACATGATTTTGCAACAAGAAGATAACATGCGGACCACATAACACACTTCACCATACATAGGAACACATCATAGATTCCTTTAAATTCATTTGAAACTAATGCAACAACCTTCATATACATAATACTTTCCATCAGTCCATTCAGACTGTACAAACACACATAGCAACTTTGAAACTAGTCTTCTAAAGCACCAAACCATGAAAAAAATTGATACAACATAGCTGACACCATCACAAGCCTTCTTCTAGATCCGCAAGACATGAAAAAAACTAGTGGAGGACTACGGATCAGATACATTTCTTCTAGTCTGCAAACAAACACCTCTGCCAGACCAGTTCACAAACTGGTGAACTCAACTTCTACTCTTCATCAAACTAGAAGCTATAACCCAGGATATATCACCTGAGGATTCCCTTAAACAACACTTCAGATTCACACAAGCATAGAATCAACACAAAAGAAATGTGGAGCACATGCCGGAGCACATTTTGAACACACACACAATTCTTAATTCATTGTTTATTAATTTTCTCAAAAGTGCTTGGTAACTCATCATATCAACACACCTACAACAACATAAAGATAGCTCCATGTACTCACAACATCTCAACAGTATATCAACTATACATGCACCACATACAATCACTTGTTTTCTTCCTCTGCAACAACCTATACTGTTTTGACATCAATGACAACATTAATGACAACACCACCATACTCATTCATACTTGCAGCATAGCGAAGCAACTCCAATACATGAAAAACCTAGATGAGGCATTTAGAAAAGTGACTACAGTGTTATGTGTATCGATTGTAGTGTAGGAAGGAATGAATGTGGTGTATTGGTTCAACTTGCAAAAATAAAAAAAATAATAGTAATTAAGACACGACACAAAAAAATTCATAGGCATCACTGAGGTCAGTAAATGCATTAATCAAACTGTCGATTGTGATGCAAGACCCCATGATTGCATTGTTTTTTTCCATGATTATATCACACTTCCTATAGCTTCACAAAAACTTAATTTTGTATAGAAATTGTTTAAAACGTGAGATTCATGTTAGGTTCACCAAAATGTAAACTGAAAAATTGACCTTCATTTGATAGAGATAAGAGGAATCAATGTAAACAACCACAATTTACAATCCTAATACTCAATAACATCTAATTTAATCAATGGAAAACATGCAATAATAGATAAAACCAAATTCAAACAAATGATACCTTCGCCTTTATTGTATTGTCATGGATCATTTTCATTATTCTTCTTTGTATAATTTTTCTACTAGAAATGGTATGTTATTATTTCACTATAAGCTTCAAGTGTGTGTGTGATGATCACAATGATGCAAACATCAAAGTTTCAAAGTTTTTGGTTAGTCATCAACATGTTATGAATGCTTGCTTTTATAGAGATAGTTGTTTTAGATGAACAATCTAGATTCAATGATGAAAGATTGGGGTCAACGATCAAGGTTCATTGAGAGGAAATAGATTGGAGAGTTAATTGGTTTGATTGATTCAATCAATAGAATTGATTGGTTAATTAGTGTAAATTGATGGATTAATCAATGGGATTGATTTATTAATTAGTGAGATTGATTGATTAGTCAAAGGATTAGATTGATTAGTCAATGGGATTTATTGATTAGTCAGTATGTGAGAGGATAATAATTAATTAAATAATTAATTAATCATTGGAGAAATGTGCAAGTAAAGATTGATTAATAAATAAACATTTATTTATTAATTAATAATGTTGGAGATAAAATAGCAGATTAAATCTAGAAGTGGGAAAGTGATTTAACTAAATAATTAATAACAATTATTTAATATATAAGAAGGGTTATTGATGTTAACTAAATAATTAATGATAACTATTTAATTAAAATAGAAGAATAAGTGTAATTAGTGACATAATTAATAAATAAATAAAAATTAATTAATCAAAAATATTAATGTTAATTAGGACATAATTAAATAAATAAGATTTATTTAATTAATTAGAAAGGTTGAATTAAGATGAATTAATTAAATAACACAAAGTCACTTAACTAATAGCAGAATATGATATTTGATAATAATTAAATAATAAGGTATTATTTAATACTTAGGGGAAACAGGTGAAAAATAGTAAAAATGTGTTGCTTGTAAACTAGGACAATTTTGAGTATCTACAGAAATTGCAAGTGTCAAAGTGGATGAAGATTCACATCAAAGCTCGGTGCTGATAGAAGGATATGAATCTGATGAACCCCCTTGCAAAGAAGAAGAAGAAGAAGAGAAAGAGAAAGAGAAAGAGAAAGAGAAAGAGATGATAGTGGAAGAGGACTAAGCTTTGGAAAAGGATCCTAACACTCCTAAGTATGTGCAAAAGAACCATTCTGAAGATCAAATTATTGTCCAGATAAGAGTAAAAGTGTGCTAACAAGAAGAGTTGCTATGACAAAAAAAAGTACTTTTGTTTACTTTTTGAGCTATAACCTAAACTTGTAACTAAAAGCTATGGAAGAAGAGTTGAAGAAAATTGAGAAGAATCAGACATGCAATCAGGTCCCAAGACTAGAAAACAAGAATGTGATAGGAACCAAATGGGATTTTAGGAACAAGTTGAATGCAAATGGAGAAGTTATCAGAAACAAGGATAGAATTGTGTGTAAGGGTTACTCACAAGTGGAAGGAATAGATTTTGATGAGAATTTTTCTACAATGGAAAGAATGGAAGCCATTAAGATATTTTTGGATTTTACAATGCATAAATATTTCAATGTGTATCAAATGGATGTCAAGTCTGTATTCTTGAATGGTGGGTTAGAAGAAGAGGTGTACATTAAATAATCGGAAGGTTTTGAATTATCAGAAGATTTCGATATGGTTTGCAGGTTGAAGAAAGCTTTGAATGGACTCAAATAGGCTCCTAGAGCTTGGTATGAAATATTGGATAAGCACTTATTATAGTAAGGATTCAAAAAGGGTACCACAAATAGTAATCTTCAAGGTTCAGAGAGATCAAATTATGATTGTGGTTGTGTATGTTGATAACTTAATCTTTGGAGGAAATGAGGAAATATGTAAGAGTTTTGTAGAGGAGATGCAAAATGAGTTTGAAATGTCAATGCTTGGGGAGATGAATTTATTTCTTGGAGTACAAATCAATCAATCAAATAAAGGTATATTCATCTCACAATCAAAGTATGTTAAGGAAATGTTGATGAAGTTTGGAATTGAGGAATCCAAACAATTATGTACTCCCATGTTTATTGGTTGTAAGTTGAAAAAAAATGATGAATCTCCTAAGACAAATCAGAGCAAGTATAGATCAATGATTGGTGGATTTCTATATATAACTACTACTAGATCGGATATCATGCATGCAATATTTCTTGTGGTGAGATTTCAAGAAGATCCTAGAGAAACATATGTGGCAATAGTAAAAAGGATATTCTTTGGACTTTGGTTTATGGTACCCTAGGGATACTGATTTCTCTTTGAGTTCTTATATAGACATAGATTGGGAAAGTTGTACATATGACAAAAGAAGTACAAGTGGAGGTGCTTTCTTTCTTCAAATTATATTGGTTTCTTGGTTGAGTAAGACATAGGATTCAATGTAATTATCTACTAGAGAGGTCAAATATATTACAGCAGCATCTTACTATATATAAGATTTGTGGATGAAGCAAAAATTGAAGGATATTAGAATATCATATGATGAACCTATTTCTTTCTTGTGTAATAATAAAATTTCTATCAAAATTTCAAAAAAATTGGCAATGCATTCAAGGAGAAAACATATCTCTATCTGATATCACTTTCTAAGAGATAAAGTTGCAGAGAATGAAGTGAACTTGGAGTATGTTCCTAGAAAGGATCAAATAGCAAACATCATCACAAAAGCTCTTCTATCTAAAAGATAAATTTTGAGTATTTTCGAAACAAGCTAGGGGTTATTTCTCCTCCTTATTTTAACTAGATGCAAGTTGGTGCACCTGTCCACATGAGCTATTCAAGATTTATTCTTTGTCCTAGACTGATGAAGGCTACCTCTCAAGGGAGTAGGTAGCAGTGTCTTTTTTTGGTGTAGTCAGGGGTAGCATATCTTGTGCCCCTAAGGTAGAGAGAGAAGTGGGGAGAGAACAGTAGGGAGAGAAGTGAGGAGAAATTAAAGGGTATGTGCAGGATCATCATGGAAAAAACAGGCCCTTAAGTGGCAAATTTTTTTGAAAAATTAGAGTTAGGCAACTTGACGTAAAAAATTGAATAAGTTATCTATATTATTTCAAAAATATGTAAGAATAGAATCTGTAGCAAATTGAATGTAGTTTCTAAACTACTGGT
Source organism: Sequoia sempervirens (assembly GCA_007258455.2). Lineage (NCBI taxonomy): Eukaryota > Viridiplantae > Streptophyta > Pinopsida > Cupressales > Cupressaceae > Sequoia > Sequoia sempervirens. The sequence goes on along the minus strand of VDFB02271358.1, from coordinate 829,613,510 downwards.
TTAAATTTTATTTTTAAATCTATTTGGTGAAAATTTGAAATTTCAATCGATTAACTTACATTTGGGAAAAAAATAAGAAGTAGGTGTCCTGACCACCTAACCATAATAAAATGATAATATTTTTTATAAGATTTTAGATATAAGTAGAGGACTCATGTCTCGATGTGATGCATATTTTTTGTAATTTTTTTCCAAGTAAATAATTAATTTTTTTTATAACAACTTTTAGAAAATATGAAAATTGTATGTCTAGCCACCTTAACTTGGTCAAAACTTCATGAAATTCATTTTTTTAAATCCTATAGTATGCAAAGCATAGAATGTGACACATGTTTTGGATTCAAAAAATGTGATACCGTTTGAAAGCTATAGATGTTTTTCAATCAACCTATCAATAAGGATTTTAGTCGTAATTCAAATAGAAAATGAATAATAATAATTTATTAAATTCAAAGTAACGCATAATTTATATCAGTGGAAAGTTGAGAATCTCCTTTAAAAACACTTTTGTTTAATCAATTTTGGGTAAAAAATAGCCGTCAGCCACATACCCTACACATACCCATCATATCGCCACTTGTTGGCCCATCATGATCCTGCACATACCCTAAATGGGAGAGAAAGTAGTTTTCATGGTGTTTCCTAAAGTGAAGCATGTAGGTGTTACCATTTTCCATTAATGTCAAAGGGGGAAAGAAGTCTAAAAAACATAGAGAGAGTGCAATCTGAAAATCAAGGAAAGAATTGATGTCAAAGGGGGAGAGAAGATTGAAGTATAAATTGTAAGAAATGCTTTAGTAAGGGGGAGTACTACTTGATGCAGGGTTTCTTTTGTGAGATGGTGTTGCCATCAAAAATAAAGGGGGAGATTGTTGGATATTTTTGTTTTCATTGGTGTTAGTAGGGAGATTATTGTACTATATTGCCTTTAATGTTGTCATTTTAATGTCAACCTTGGTCAACCTCTAGTGTGGTGTTGAGAAGATGTAGATGAGGAGATTGTTAGTGTTGTGAGATGTGAATGTGATCGAGTGTGGTGATCTGAGTGCAAGCTTAAATGCCTAAGGCTACCAGATGTAGTGAGCGGAAGGTATCTACATTTCAATGAAAATAAAGTTGTTGGAGGCAATGAGCCAAAGGTTATGAATGATGTAGAGTTTTTGTGGTGGATCTTCCTATTGCTCTCAGGTAGGTAACCTCCTTATAACATTCTTCTTCTATTCTTCTTTCTTCTGAACAGTGAGACCTTGGTAGTGAGCCTTTCTTCTCTTTTGGGAAATGATCCCTTCTTGTAGTGATCATATTATATTTGGTGTTGTTATTCATATATATGTGATTTAATCCTCACCATGGTTTTTCCTTGATTAGGTTTTTCCATATAAATCTGGTGTTCTCTTGTGTATAACTGTTGTTGTATCGATGTTCCATATGTTTACTTTATGTTGATGCTTAATAATAGTTTGAAGGATAATAAGGATTTAAGGATTAATGAGGGTTTGATGATTTTAATGTACAACTGATTCACCCCCCCTATGAGTTGTCCTATGTGTCTAACACACACAACAAAAAATTGACACAAACAACTCAATATATCAAGTCAACTAAGCAAACACTCATCCCTCCAAATATTAACTCTAGAGCACAAGTAGTACCAGAGAGACTAGATAACATCATTTGGATCATATTACAAGAATTATATGATATTCAAAAATATCACCATGCCCTCCTATGCTAGCATAACAAAACAAGCACTAAATCCAACATCACTTGTAAACCCAAAAAACACAATCTTGAGATAGAACATTGAAAACATGACTTGTGGTACACCTCAGCACCTAAAACTTGAAATGAGAAAATAGATAGAAAATTTTAAAAAATTGTCAAAACCGCAAGACCACAACATCATCTATGGAGAAATCGGGAACATTTCTCTAAAACTTCTTGATAGCAACAAGATAGTCTTCACTCTGCTAGCTCTAGAAATAAATTTAGTAACTTCTATGTTTTTAAAGAAAGAACATACATACTTCACACTTGCCTCTGATGACTTCCTAACCACAAGGCTATATCTTTAAATACGAAGTAATGCAAAGCATTCTCCAAATATTTTCAATACAACTTCCTGAGCCACTAATTGCATGAAAGCTTTTCATGCTTTCTTTCATATCATATGAAATGATTTACACCTAGAGATAAAAAAAAATACAATCATTCTCAACATTATAGACCACAATTACAACATTCTTCATCAACATGATGAAATCACAACTTCAGAAAACTTTTGATCAACAACCTTTCACATACTACCACTCTATTGACATAAAATATAACACCTTTAAACAAGACAACATCTGCAATTAAATATCCATTATGTTGACAATAGTTTGCACTAATAATATCAGTATTAGATGTTCTCTCCTTGATACTCGTTTGGTACTCAATATATGTAAGATTGATTTATTGCCTAAAATTAAGATTGTTTCAACCTCTCTTGTTGCTTCTTCCTTATATCTTCATGGGTTTGATAATGTTAGTAGGTAAGGCTTAGGCATGATAATCTTTCCTTTAAGGTTGGGACCCGTTACTATACTCACCCTAGTATATGTTATGTCGTGAAAATTACCATATAATATTCTCTTCGATAGATCATGGATTCACTCTATGGGTGAAATCCTATCTACCATTCATAAATCCATCAAGTTCATTCATAATAATCAATTAGTCATAATCAATGTTGACCATTATTCTATACACTTATGCACGAGATAGTAACTTTTGGTTAAACTCTGACTGCACCTACTCATAAAGATCTTATTCTTTCACTATCTTCCAATATGTTAACATCTACTCCATTAGTACCTATTACAAAGGAAACTCGTGAGATATATGTTAGGTTGAAGAAGATCCTCCCAAATCAAGAAATAAGTTGAGTCTACTCCTTCCACTTCTCCTAAACTGAATGCATGTCTGATTGATGATTGGGGATCCTTGAACTTCATCGAATATTATGTTGGGGAGTAAAAATTAGATTTGATCCACTTAGACATCCCTAAAATATCATTCAAATAGGTGTTATCAAAGATGATTATTCTTTTGTATCGTGAGATAATGGGAACAACAATTGCAATATCCCCAACATTGATCCTCCCCCTTTTGAAGAGTTATAATCAAGTTATAGAGTAGGATTTAATATTATTTCTAAGAATGGGTACAAAGGAAATGGTCTTGGGTGCATGGAAAAAGGAGTTAAGGTCCCTTTGGAACTAACACCTTGCTCTTTTGTAATATTTTTAGGTTACAATCTTTCTCATTTGTCTCCATCCCCTCCTCCATTGTTTGTTGTCCTTATGTATTCTTCTTGTGAGAAGTCAAAATTTTCTTCACAAGAGAAAGGGTTGCTTCCTAGTCCCCATCCTTTATCTGAATAAGAAAATATCTTGTTGAGGCTTCTCAAATCCCACTCGATTACTCTTTTCCTCCTACACATAAGAAATTTCATAAACATGATCAAACAAAACATTATTTTTGTGCATATCATCAAGTTCCTGGCCATTCCACTAGTGTATGTAAGGCCTTGAAGGATAAAATACCACTTTTTGATTTTGGTTCCATCACTCTTCCATAAGTTGATGCTCATGTTTCTTCTTCACATAAAAAGTGATATCAAGGTTTACCTCTATCTTATTCATTCTAACTGATAAATCTTCTTTTATTGTGTTTCTCCTCACTATGTGACATTCATAGCTATGCTTGCTCATTGTCATTCATGGTTGTATACTATTGTGTGCAAACATAATTTCTCTATGGTAGTGACACAATAGTGCCTAGAATGGTTATCCTTGCCTGTATGTTGGGGGTAGAGATAACTTGTTTTGGAGATGTGCATCCTTCTTGCGGACCCCTTCTCTTCTTTCTTCCCCTATTCTTTTCCTTAAACCATCAACATAGTAAATATGTCAATGTTTTAAGGGGGGGATATCATATCATATCATCGTGTTCTTTTTTTTATAAATATGTCTTAAAATATGGATGGCTATGATCTCATCATTTATCTTGGGGACAACCTAACTAGACCTATATTTTCTTTGACTATAGATTGCAATGCAGTTTGCAGTAGTCATAAGCCTATGCACTTGTCGTATGGTTTATAACATGACAAATTTCTAGCCATACTTATCAAAGTCATATTTATTCACTTGCCATATGGTCTCTAGCATAATACAACTTGCTAGCCATACTTATCAGTGATATCTCTTTATTTGATCAAATTTATCATGTCTATTTTCACTTTTTCGCCCAACATGTTTGTCTGTAACTAATATGTTTATGGTGAGTTTGTAGTCAACACTACAAGATAAAACCTCTATCCTTTTCATTTCCTGGCTCAACTTTACAATTGTTTATTCCAGATTGAAGACCTGTGTCCTCTTCATCTTGAGTATATTCTCTTCAACCTCTTTCTCTCTCTTTTTCTCTCCAACATTGGTTGCTTCCCTATCTTTTGGATTCATTCCTCCCTTGATTTTTATCTTCTAATCTTGTTATCATGTGCAAATATTTCTTATCTAATTTGTTTGTTTTATAGGTTTTCACCTTGGGTGCATGCTCCCTTGGTTTAAAAATCTATCTACTTTCTCTACAGTATCCTTTTGGCATCATGATGTTATTTATTTTTAGTATTTTTCCTTTAGTATGCATATCCATGTAGATTCATAAGCTTGCTAAAGTGGGGGAAAAATGTAGTGTCAAAAATTGCATACCCTTGACATTTCACCTACACTTTTGTATCCACTCTAGTGTACACTCCCTTAGCATTTTTCTAGGCTCATCTTAGCCCTTGCATCAACCTTCTTCCCTCTCAGGATGCTTAAGACCCATTTTTCAACAGCTACCTTTGTGCATCAATTTTGCATTAACCTTGTATCTTCCTCATTTTCCACCATTTTTAATGTAATTTGTTTAGACACTGGCACATAATGTGGACGTTTACGCGTCACACAGATGTTTTTGCTTCATGCTAGTGTCCCGCAACATTTTAATGTTAAAAAATCATTTTTTAGCATCTTTCCACTTATCACCTACCTTAGTTGATGGAAATGGCTCGAGAGCCTTCTTTTCCCTCCTTTTCTCTCTTTAGAATCTATCTTTTCACTTTATTTTGTCTCTCTTGATATCGCTTAATCTTTCTCTCTTGGTTTTCTCTCTTTTCTCTCTCGAAATCTCTTTTTTCTCAAGCTTGTACAACTCTCTAAAGCTTGGTACAATAGTTTCAAAGTTCTCACAATATTCTCTACAACTCTCTTGGCTCTCATGACTTTCTCTCTCTCTATCTCTCTCTCTCTATGGTTTCCTCAAGACTTACTAGTAACATTCATTTGTCTTGTGTCTTTGACCATCTTGGGATTTATCACATCCTTTGTCTATGTATTTTTTATCTCATCTATTTATCTTTTTATCTATCTACCTATAGTGTTGTCTGTAGAGGTGGAAACACTTAAACAAGGGTTTGACTAAGGCAAGCCCCTAAATAGCCCCAACATTTTCTCTTAGTCTTATGTGTGTAGGTATTGGAGACATTCCTTCACTAGAGTCTTCATTTCTTTCTTTGTTTTGAGCACTTTATTTCTCTTCCTTTATTTTATCCTTTACATTTCACTTAGTTTACTTTGCTTTATTCTCTATTATTTTATGTTATTTTCCCATATTTTGGTTCCTAGTAATCAAAATTGTTAGCAATCACTTAGATTTTTTTTAGATGTTTTTAGTTTTTAGATCTTATGAGATGCTAGTGTGTCGTGGGGATGTCCATGAGTTGTGTTGTAGTCCTTGGCTGAGAGATTTTCAAACTGTTTGGGTATGTACAGGATCATGGTGGGCCAAAAAGTGGCAATGAGGAAAAAAACACATCTTTCATCGACCCAAAAACGTGAAAATACCAAGTTGACTTTTTTTAGGCTTGGGTGTCATTACACACCACCAAATCAAACACCAATCCTAGTTTTCCAAATCGGATATCCAATTCAAATCGGATATCCGATTTGTAAAAAGTATATATATACAAATTTATGGTTGTTTTAAAATCATTTGACAGTCAAACAACCCACGAGCGCATAGTGAGGAGGTTCTTCGCATAATGGATATCCGATTTGAAAAGGTAAGATTTTAGATTTTTATTTGCTTTGATTCAATTTTGAATTAGATTTGGATAATTTCAATTAGTTTTTTGTGGATTTTTTTTCAAAATAGGGTTTTTGATTGAATTTTTATGAAAAAATTGAGTTTAGAATGGATTTTGATAAAAAAATGAATGTTTTTTATGGATTTTGATTTAAAAATAGTGTTGCTTATGTATTTTTATTAAAAATTAGAGAATTTTATAGATTTTTGTTAAAAAGTAGGGTTTTTTTTGGATTTTTTTAAAACTAGGGTATTTTTATAATATTTTCTTTATATTGTCTAATTTTAATTAGATTAATTATTTTTTAACTTTAATTAGGCATTATGGCTGTTGAGAATGAGAATGCACAAATTCCACCAGTGAGAAAATCCCACCGAGAATCAAAATGCAAAAATGCCAAATGCTCCACCACCTCTGCAGCCATCAATTGAAGACTTAATTGGTGAAAAATTGGAGCAATTGAGGGGAATTTGTGATGTTTATAAGAAAATCCCTCAATTATCCCGTATGTCAACCACATTGACAGAAATAATTACAAATGTAGAAACCCTCTCCACCCAACATAATGCCTTTCATTCGTGGCAAGAAACCATGAGGGAATATTATGCATGTGGATTGTCTTATGATGATGTGAAAAATCTCCAAATAACAAAATCCCAAATAGCCTCTTTATTTATTAGCCCCCGCATTGGTTTTCCAGTTAATGTTAACAAACCAAAACTTTCTATAAAATGGTGCATGCATAGGGGTATAGTAGATAACTTTTGGGATCGTTGGTGTATGGTTTTTGATAAACCACCCAACAATAATCTTGATGTACCTTTTCACTTTATTAAAAAATTATACGTTGAGTTTTTGTTAGGGAATCATGTCAATTACTTTGACATTAAACCCTTCTAGGGCGTTGGTGGAGGTATGCCCCAGGATAGGCCAGGGGAAGTTAGAGTAGCCAGGTACCCACATGTTCCCGTTCCTCCCCTTCCTCTGCCATCTCCAGTACAACATCCAGATATTACGGAGGATGCAGCCACACAAACTATCCAGGTTATTCACTCTTTGAGTGGTATTTTGGTTTCCCATGCTTCTTCAATAGCTCAGCCACATTTTCGTGATGTTGGTGATGGATCCAGTGTTGTTGCATCATCCTCCTTGGGTCCACATATTTGTGTGCCACATATTTGCAATACATGCCAACAGATATGCTTGGGTCCTATTGTACAACCCGTTGAGCATCCATTAGACACTTATGATTATGACATCCAGGATGTGGATATTATAGCAGATCACACGCAGGGGAGTGGAGTACACCCTACGAAATCCTCTCTTGCTAGAGAGGTGGACATTGGAATAGTTACACAGGTAACATTTAAGGTGTAAATTCATAACTTGCATTTTTTTTTAAATGAATATTATTAAGAGATAGTATCAAGTACTAATATTTATTTACATGGTCTATTTAATAGTTAATGTCTGAGGAGGAGCTCACACGGGTGACTGATAGCATCCTTAGGGCCATTTCATTTGGCCTCAACATGCACACAGTATGTATTTTCGCACTCACTCATTTACATTTTTTTACTGTATACTTGCTTGTCATTAATGAAATTACAAATTAACTTATATGTTTATCTTATTCTCTGCTTGTAGGAAACACCTAGTGCGAGTGAGGTGCGATGCTCTCCAGACTATGGAGGCGCAATGTTAGATAAGGGAAAGGTAATTGAACTCAAATTTGATTGAATTAAGATTTATAAGATCTTTTATTGATTATGCATACATTGATATAGATTGGTAGTTTCATATGTACTTGTCATTTTTATGTACAGGCGGTTGTGAGTTATACATCATTGTTGAAAAGTGTCACAACACCTAAAGGAGTAGGTATTCGAACACCTGAAGGAGGAGGTGTTGAAACACCTCAAGGAGGAGGTGTCGAAACACCTAAAGGAGATAAAGAAAGAGATCAGCCTAAAGAGGTATGTGTTTATTTTATTTTGTTCTTGGTAAATATGTTCTTATTACTGACAATTCTATGCTAACTTGGATCAATTTTATGTTTTTTTTCACATATATAGATTGATGTTACAAAAGTTGGTTTGATTGGTTCTTTGAGAGGGGTATATTCTAGGACTCCTAACCCTCTGAAGAGACGTATATTTCAAGTAATCAAGATTTCAATTTTAGAGTTCAATTATAATTCAATGTATATTGATTTTTATGTTAATTATTCTATTTTAAATTATATAGTATAACTAATCTCAATTGTGGTTTGAATTTTTCTTATGCAGCTACCTTTAGAGCCAACGAGTGCTTCAAAGAGGCTCCATTTTGATGATCCACCAGTAGTTTAAGATGAGATAGACATTTTGGCATGTAAATTTTGAATAGATACCAAGATGGCATATGCCACATATTGTAAAACTTTGTTTGAGTTGGCGTTGATGCCATTTTTGTATATGGACATACACTTGATTATTGGATAATTTGATATATAGAAGTTGACAATCTAAATTTAATTTCCTCCTCATGTGCATGATTAAACTCTTTGAAAATTTAATCAAGTGAGCAATGGTTAAATATCAATGTACAATAGCATAAAAAGAATGGTTAAATATTATGTAGTTTATATTCATATTGTTGATTACATTGCATTGCACATCTTTCAAACTCAAAGCATTACTTCACATTGCATAAGTAACAACTAGATGTTGATAGATGAAAAAATTCAATAACAATATAGTTTTTACAAAGTCAACCTAAGCAGCTATGTAATTACTTCACATTACATAACTAATAACCACGAGTAGCTATCAATTGCATTAGCTTGTCATGGAATTCTATGAGACCACATTTCTTTGAGGAAACTTGGCACAAAAATCACAAAAAATGAAAAGAAAGCACTCAAACAAACTTTAAAGGGGTCTTAGGCCTGCTGCCCCCTCATTCCACATGCTATGCAGCCATTTACTTGTAGTGTAGGGGCCGAACAATGGAGAAAATATGTAAAAATAATATATATATATATGTGTGTGTGTGTGTGTGCAGCCTAGAAGCATGAATTATGATTAGAATATCACATAACATCATATAAACAAAAAAACCACTATAAACTTGAATGTCATTTAAAACATGCATGATAAATATTCATCATTGAAACTTGAATTATGGTAGCTTGATATATAGAGTTGATTGATGCTAGGGTTCAATTTGTATGATATTGAAAAAAGAAGCCAACTGAGTAGAGTTATCAGCATTCTTCAGAAATCATAAGAATTATTTTAGTACACTAGCCATTTTGATGTCTTCTTGCAGTCTCAAACGCTATTTTGTATCATTGTTACATTGGTCTTGAGAGTGATTACATGTTTGAAGTGTATAAACACATACCTTTTTGTAATATCAAGAATACTTTTTGAATCTTCCATGCATTGCTAATCTAAAAGCAAAGGTCTTTTTCCTAATTTGTATGCAGCCATGCGTTTGACATTGTCAAAAAGAGCAAAACTTCCCTAATGATGCAAAGGAATGGCCAAGCAGTTCTAACTCTCCACATGAGAGAAGAGAGATGTTGGAGAGTACATCAAGTCAGTGAGAACCGAAGTGTAATGTGTTTTAGTTTGTATTACTCCTATGTTTCTTTGCAGATGTGTGATAAATTCTTAGTTCAATGATACTAAACAATTTTTGAAAAAAGAAAGTTGTGTCACGATCCGCATTCAATCCAACAAGAAAAAATGAAAGCCCGGCCTCTTGGAATGAAAATTATTGTTTGCAAAACAAATGAATAAGAATGAGGTAGTTACTTGGTGTTTGAAGTTATTTAGAGGTCACTTTTAGGGTGCAAGGCTTAAAACTTCATTTTAAATGCACTAAAACAAACTTTAAAGGGGTCTCAGGCCCGCTGTCCCCTCATTCCACACACTATGCAGCAATTTACTTGTGGTGTAGGGGCCGAACAATGGAGAAAACATGTAAAAATAATATATATGTGTGTGTGTGTGTGTGTGTGTGTGTGTGCAGCCTAGAAGCATGAATTACGATTAGAATATCACATAACATCATATAAACAAAAAAACGACCATAAACATGAATGTCATTTAAAACATGCATGATAAATATTCATCGTTGAAACTTGAATTGTAGTAGCTTGATATATAGAGTCTATTGATTCCAGGGTTCAATTTGTATGAAATTGAAAAAAGAAGACAACTGAGTAGAGTTATCAGCATTCTTCAAAAATCATAAGAATTTTTTTAGTACACTAGCCATTTTGATGTCTTCTTGCAATCTCAAATGTTATTTTGTATCATTGTTACATTGGTCTTGATAGTGGTAGCTTAATATAGGTCCACAATACAAAACCTGGATTACCTGTGCAGTGTAACAATGGCATAGGAAGATTTTTCTTTGAAAGCAAAAATGAAAGCTCAGCCTCTTGGAATGAAAATGCTTGTTTGCAAAACAAATGAATAAGAATGAGGCAGTTAAGGTGTTTGAAGTGATTTAGAGGTCACTTTTAGAGAAGGGAGATGTTGGAGAGTACATCAAGTCAGTGAGAACCGAAGTGTAATGTGTTTTAGTTTGTAGTACTCCTCTGTTTCTCTGTAGATGTGTGATAAATTCTTAGTTCAATGATGCTGAACAATTTTTGAAAAAATAAAGTTGTGTCACGGTCCGCTTTCAATCCAACAAGCAAAAATGAAAGCTCGGCCTCTTAGAATGAAAATGCTTGTTTGCAAAACAAATGAATAAGAATGAGGTAGTTAAGGTGTTTGAAGTTATTTAGAGGTCACTTTTAGGGTGGAAGGCTTAAAACTCCATTTTAAATGCACAAAAAAGAATGAAATTACTTTAAACCAAGTTTGTGAAGAAGTTAATTATGTTGCCCACTAGTTTCCCTTAAGAGTCCAAAGTGCTAAAAGGCAGCAATCTTTGAAGGGTTATTTCTTGGAGACCATGATTCTTACAGACTCTCTGTCTGAAGCTATGGGATCATGTTAGGACCATCTACAAAAAACTCTCTCATTTTTTGCTATCTCGTAGGCGTTTTCCTATGGTGATGACTTTTCAGTGGAGGGAAAAGTTGCCAGATGCTAGTGTAAAGTTGCAAAGTGGTGCAACTTTCATTCCGCAACTCGTACGACCAAACGAACTATTCCAACACATCCAGATGGGTACATTTACGCTAGGGATGGTCCTCTTTTACACCCAAATACCCGAATCACTCGAGATACATTGGACCGATGATTTCCCTTAAGAGTCCAAAGTGCTAAAAGGCAGCAATCTTTGAAGGGCTATTTGTCAGAGACCGTGAGGCTTACAAACTCTCTGTACAAGGCTATGGGATTGTGTTTGGACCATCTACAAAAATATCTCTCATTTTTTGCTATCTCGGAGGCATTTTCCTATGGTGATGACTTTTTATTGGAGGGAAAAGTTGTCAGATGCAAGCAGTGTAAAGTTACAAAGTGGTGCAACTTTCATTCTGCAACTCGTACAACCAAACAGACTGTTCCAACACGTCTAGATGGGTACGTTTACGCTAGGTATGGTCCTCTTTTGCACCCAAATACGCCGAATCACTCTGAGCTACATTGGACCGACAATTTCCCTTAAGAGTCCAAAGTGCTAAAAGGCAACAATCTTTCAAGGGCTATTTCTTGAAGACCATGAGGTTTACAGACTCTCCATCTAAGGCTATGGGATCATCTTGGGACCATCTACAAAAACCTCTCGCAGTATTTTCTATCTCGGAGGATTTTTCCTGTGGTGATGACTTTTCAGTGGAGGGAAAAGTTGCCAGATGCAAGCAATGTAAAGTTGCAAAGTGGTGCAACTTTCATTCTGCAACTTGTACGACCAAACAGACTGTTCCAACATGTCTGGATGGGTACATTTACGCTAGCGATGGTCCTCTTTTGCAACCAAATACGCCGAATCACTCTGAGCTACATTGGACCAACGATTTCCCTTAAGAGTCCAAAGTGCTAAAAGGTAGCAATCTTTGAAGGGCTATTTCTCGGAGATTGTGAGGCTTATAGAATCTTTTTCTAAGGCTATGGGATTGTGTTGGGACCATCCACAATACCCTCTCTCAGTTTTTTCTATCTCGGAGGCGTTTTCCTATGGTGATGACTTTTCAATGGAGGGAAAAGTTGCCATATGCAAGCAGTGTAAAGTTGCAAAGTGGTGCAACTTTCATTCCACAACTCATACGACCAAACAGACTGTTCCAACACGTCTGGATGGGTAAATTTACGTTAGGGATGGTCCTCTTTTGCAACCAAATACACCGAATCACTCTGAGCTACATTGGACCGAGTGAAATTAGGTGAAAAATTGATGCAAACATAAGGGCACAATCACAAACTCTTTGCAACCTTCCTATTTGAGGCATCTAAAAAGATTATTCTGACCTCTTTGGACATTCCAAAACTCCATTAAAATTTTACAAGCAACTAAATACACATTTCCCTCTTTAACCCCCTTAAACCCTTGTAATTTAGTGAGAAACTAGTTTTTGTCCAATTACTCCACAATTTTCCAAAACACCAGACCAACACATGACTAATTCAAACACCCATATCCAAGTTACACAACATATATGAGAAACAACAAAGACTCCTTTGGACCAACGTTAACTTCCTATACATTCACCCTTGAAAAGGCTACTCAATTAGCCCAAAAATGCAAACATACCTTCAAACACCACACAGACCCCTGAAACCTTGGGGAAGCAAATAAATTGCCAAGAAAACAAATATTATGCAATTGGATTCCATTTGTACAGACCTGTAACCCATCAAATCAGAAAAACATTATTTTTAGTGTAATTCTTGAGGCTTTATTGGATGTAGCACTTCCACAACCTTTCAGACTTTTCCATCACCTTAGACACCTTTATTTAGGCTCCAATATGCTTAGAAAACAAAGAAACTTCTGGTATCTCAGATATTATTGCAAACCCTAGGGTAAAACTCTATTTTCAAGTGAAAAAAAAACCACCATTTTTAGACCTTTAACTCTTCATTTTATTTCAAAACCCAATTCCCCATGCCTTCCACTCTTAAATATCATTTCCTAATCCCTACCAACTCATCCCACCAATTCACATTGGCACACAGTAGGTGGGATGAGATTCAAGCCATTAAAATTGCAAAACTCTTATTCCCCTATTCAGGAACCCGTCTAAAGAAAGTCTGAGTTTTGAGGAACAAAATGAATAAAGAAACCCTCTATTAAGAAGTCAGAATAAATTCAAGACATATAATAACATTTCTACATAAATTTTTGATACAAAAATGCTTGAATGGCTTGTGCACAGGCAGAAAACACAAGAAAAATAATAAAATATGAACTGAGCAATTGAAACTTTATTGATTCAAAGAAAAAACTCCTTCAACCAAACCTGTCTCGAGCCCTTGAAGGCCTTAAGTACATTGATATGCCTTAGAATCCAACTCCCAATTCCTTTAACCACCAATATTAACTGACTTTTGAAACCTTAATGACCATTGAAGGCCAAAATACAAACATCTTTCACATTAATATGACTCATAATGAAATGTTGCACTTTTCCACTTCTAACTTTACTAAGACCTCACTTAATGGCTTGAAATAGCATCATTACATGTTCAAAACACTTTTCTTGCTTGTCCCTAAACATTGATTTCCTTAAAAACCTCATGAAAGTTGCTAAAAATGAAGTTGCACCCAAGTTGGATTTGAGGAGCAAAAGTTGCAAGCCACTATAATTTATTATATATAAATGGGAGATATTACAAAACCTGGCTCAAACGAGCATATTGACAGGAAAGAACCAGGAAGAAAACCTTCGGTTGTAGCTTGATTAAGTACACAAATAGACCCCTTTACAAAACCTATGAGTTTCCAAAATACAGACCCCTTTACATTTTAAACATACCCTTTATACAATGCCAGACATTTGACCCATATTTCAAAAAACATCACTAGGTATAGATTATGCCCATACACAATTATGACCATTTTACATTGTTTCCAATTTGAGAATTCAAATTTTATAAAATTTTCCTATTGGAGGCATTTAGGGCACAATCTTCGACAATAGTAGTATGTTCACGTTATGGATTGACAAGCACCTGTACAAACCATCAAGGTAGCTTAGAATAACCAATCTATATTATTCTAAATGACACAAAATATGATGATATGGTAATGCAAACTATAAAAGATGCTTAAAATAACCAATCTATATTGTTGTAATCTGTTGCATACCTCTCCGAAAGGATCAGAGCTGGCTATTGTTGCAGCAGGTCCATGATCAATCGTGCCAAGAATATTGCAAAAGTGGGAAAATGATAAATCTATATTGTCACAATAGAAAAGATGCTTAGACTAACAAATCTATATTAATCTAAACAACTTGAATGATGATGAATTGGCGATGGAAACTATAAAAGATGCTTAGAACAACCAATCTATATTATTCTAAATGACACAAAATATGATGAGATGGCAATGCAAACTATAAAAGACGCTTAAAATAACCAATCTCTATTGTTGTAATCTATCGCATACCTCTCTAAAAGGATTAGAGTTAGCTATTGTTGCAGCAAGTCCATGATCAATCGTACCAAGGATATCGCAAAAGTGGGAAAATAAGAAATCTATATTGTCACAATAGAAAAGATGCTTAGACTAACATATCTATATCAATCTAAACAACCTAAATGATGATGAGTTGGTGATGCAAACTATAAAAGATGCTTAGAATAACCAGTCTATATTGTTCTAATCTATCGCATACCTCTTCGAAAGGATCAGAGTTGGCTATTGTTGCAGCAAGTCCATGATCAATCTTGCCAAAAATATTGCAAAAGTGCATACAAAATATCACTATTAAAGACACTTGCATTGCAATAGTATATAAAGTATCAATATTAAATAAAGAACACTAATGAACTTAATCATAATGAACATAAGCATTCTACCTTCCATTCTTGAAAATGCTATTCAAGTGTGCCTGAAGGGTCATCTCTTTGCTTAAGAGTATCCAATATTGCTTCATGATCAGCATTACTAAGTGTCCATAGTTGTTTTGTCTTTGGTCTACCATGATGCTTCAACAACTTAACATTTGTTGCTATAACAAGGTGTGAATAGATGAGAATGGTTTTGTGTTTCTCGTAGTCTTCAAATGTAGGTATGCCATTCTTTCTAATCATGTATGTTCGCAACCAAGTTCCTGCAACCACAACTGAACCTGTAGGATACACCAAACCATCATCATCTTCCATCAGTTGTGTTAGCTTATGCTTTACCCACACACATCAAGCCAACCAATAGTCTGATCTCTCTTCATTCCCCTATGGTGCAACAACTACAAAAACATGTCCTAGTTGTAGTAGATCTGAAAGCAGGTCGTAATCAACTAAACTTTCCATTGTGTCATTTGTCATGGATATTATTTGAGATAAAGGAGTTAGATACTATGGTACCCATGTATCCACCCACTCACTTGACTTGCATTGATCCCACTCACACTGAAGACAACTCTAACAAAAACAAGCCAACTCTCGTGTCCGAATGGTCCATGTGCCTACATCTGAGCTTCGAAATGAATGCATCTTTGAAGAATCTTTGATTGTATGACAATCCAATCTACCTCCCACTATACCCTCCTCAACGAACCAAAAGAATTTGCACACTGTTGAATCAAGTGTCCCTCGTTGTGACAATGTTGAACTACACCAATCAACAATAGAATGTGGATCGCTGAATTTTGCTCCTGAAATCTTCAATTGGTCCTTAACTAGAGCTCTCCTTATGCATGCACATGCTCCATCATGCTCCCCTTTCCCATGTCTAGCTTCAAAAAACTCCAAATATGAGGTAGACCCCTCTCTACATGCATTCTACTCAGCCAATAAAACATACGAGCATTCTTGAATTAACCTGTGCAATTATCTGACCAAATTAGATGTTGGCCCAGTGCTATATCATGCTCCTACAAGAACTCAAAAAAATTCTCGAAACAATGTTGGACATACTCGAACGAGTGACATCTATCATCACTCATATAAAAATGATACTCTCTAATTATCTTTTGATCCTCCTCTGTACTATCAAGTGCATGTCTAAATGTTATGTGGAAAAATATAGCAATCTAAATGGAATTGTAATACTGAGATTGTACCTCATTTTGTGCTTGCAATGTGTAGTTTTCTGCAAAATCAACCACTGATATAATAGTGTCAATCAAAAAAGAGTCCTTACACATTCTGAATTGTTGATCCAACCACTGAGACCTATGACTATGCCTTGCATACTTGTAGAAAATATTGTCCCTAAAATCTGAAATAAAATCAGCAACATTGCATTCTTTTGAAACCAACTCGTATTTAGAACCTTCACCTCCACTCTGCAAAGTATATTTGACTATCTCATATCTCTTTTTCTCAACAAGCTTCTTTCCAAATTCATGTTTAGAACCCTCATGAAAAAATTGGACAAACTTTGAGAAGCCACCACATTGTGAGCACTTTGCATTTAAACAATCATTTCTATAGAAAAAGAAACCATCATCTCTAGAACATAAAAAAAGATCTAGCAAGTCCCTTCATGATTTTGGAAGATGCATTGCACCACACTCCTGCAACATTTCATTAGTATGCAAAGTAGAACAGATATAGCATAATAGTTCATGGTACATTGAAAACTCCACATGGTATTTGCAACAGCAAGTATTACGAATTTTAAGAGGCACACAATAAAATGGCTTCAAACCTTCAAAATTCATTTGTGAGATTTCCATATTTGGATGTGTTTCAATAAAAAATTTGAACAACATTGTTTGGCTTCATTCCAAGAAATGTTTAGGATGTGGTGTATGGTCTCGATTGCCAATTCTTAACTTTAAAACATCCTTTTCATTGGGTGATACTCTAGAGTTATCATGCCAAAATTGTTGAATCACCTGCTTTACATTATCAGTTAGCTTCTTATCAACACGTGGAAGCCTCCCAGAAAAATCCCATGTATCATTTTGAAGAGGATCATCTATTCTTTCTCTTCTTGTGAGTGCTCTATCCAAAGTTTTATGATTTATATCAAAATCTATACAAGTTTGTCTCATAAAGCGAACCTTTTTCAATTGATGGCTTACTAGGGCGATTGTAATGACTCTTTGAGCAGCTCTCTTATCCTTTTCCTTGTTATTTTTTCCAATAGACTTGAGAGCATTAAAAATATTTTTGACAATAATAGAATTTTTCGGTCTTCTTGTTCACATGAATCTTCAATTTGGCTAGCAAAGGTCTCATCTTTTGCATCTTTAGCAATTGTACAAAAAGTTGGCATTGCTCGGTCAATGTCTTATCACTAAAATATTGGTTGAAAAGTCTTCTATCCCCCAACTAAACAGTTCATGTTGACCTCTTTCCTTCAAAATTGTTTATAATGTTCTCATCAAATTCAAGTAACCATTTAGGGGTTCTTGAAGGTCTTGAATTTGGAATATGTCTTTCTTCCACAGAAGGTTCTTCATTTCTCATGTAATCTGGTGAAACATAATTTACACTTAGTTCAATATTATGTTCAACATCTTCAATTTGAATAATTTCATTCCCAATTTTAGTATCATATTCAACATCTTCAAATCCAACATTTTCACCTTCAACATTTTCATTATCAATTTCAATATTTTCATTCCCAATTTGAATATCATCTTCAACATCTTCAATTCCAAAAAATTTAGCTTGAACATTTTGAGTATCAATTTGAACATTTTCATTCCCAATTTCAATATCATGTTCAACATTTTCACCTTGTACATATTCAATTTCCTCTTCACTTGAAAGACCATAGGGCTCAGATTCACCAATATTTAACATACCTTGTCTTCTCTTCCTATGATCTTCTTTATCTTTTTGTCTATATGCTTCAATTTGTTCTTTTGTAAGCTTTCTCTTACGTTTATGCTTCTGACGACTGCTACTCCCCATTATACCTCATAAAAGATGTTGAAAAATCATTGTTTATGAAAAATTTGAGTACAAGATGCTCCAAAAAGTTGAACTTTGTCTCTTCCTGTTTGAAACCGCATGTTTGTCGCCTACAAAGCCTACAAAAAGAATGTAGGGTCCATTGGAATGCAAAAAATGGGCCATATGGGGTTTTGGTATGGCCCACAAATCGGATATCCAACTAAATCTGATATCTGATATGAAATTTTTTTAAAATAAAACAATTTTATAATGCTCTCTAATGGTAGGATTTTAGTGCTATAAATCGGATATCCGATTTGTGCATATATAGACCTAACAGTAATTAGGAGGTGGAGGTTGGGCAAGAGAGAGAGAGAGAGTGGAGGGTAGAGGGGAAGAAGGGGAGAGTGAGGGAGAGAGAATTAGGAGAGGGAAGGGAGAGGGGAAGAATGAGAGAGAGAGAGAG
>VDFB02271358.1:829579124-829594800 GCA_007258455.2 Sequoia sempervirens | reverse complement strand
GAATTTCATGAATTTTTGACCAAGTTGAGGTGGTCAAACATACGAGTTTTTTATATTTTTTAAAATTTGTAATAAAAAATTCATAATTAATTATTTACTTGGAAAAAAATTACAAAAAATTATACGTCACATCCGGACATGAGTCCTCTACTTATATCTAAAATATTATAAAAAAATATTATCATTTTATTGTGTTTAGGGTGGTCAGATAGACACCTAGTTCTTATTTTTTCCCTGAAATTTAAGTACTACTGCATTGAAATTTCAATTTTTCACCAAATAGACTTTTAAAAAAATAAAATAAACTTAGTAGTTTAGAAACTACATTCAATTTTCCACGGATTCTATTCTTACATATTTTTGAAATAATATAGATAACTTATTCAAATTTTTATGTCAAGTTGCCTAACTCTAATTTTTCTGAATTTTTATTGCCACTTAAGGGCCTATTTTTTCCATGATGATCCTGCACATACCCGTTCATAAGACCTCTATGACTTGCTCTTTCTATTTTTTGAACTTCACCATTTTATCCCATGATTTGAGCATTGATCCCTGAGGGAGTTGAGGACCATTAACCCTTTGAGATCTCATCATCTTAAGGGTGTTAAGTTTCCTCCTCTACAAAAGGAAAATGTGAAACAAGTTGCTACTACTTATTTTCCTTCTTTCAAACGAAGTGTTTGTAGTAAATTTACTAAAATTCAAGAATTTGTGGATAGTGTGCTTCAAAATAAAATTGATTTCTATTTTACTTACACTTCATTTTATCCATTTGGTCCAAACAAACAAAATCCTGAAGCATATAAAGATCAGGAATTTTGCAACTATTCAAAAGTTATAGAGAATTATACACAAACTTGTATCTAGGTCATAGCCACAAGATACAAGCCCTAATTGGTAACACAATTAAACTTGAAGAGATAAATAAAATGAAAACATATCAATTACACCCCCTAAATGTAGATTAAAAATTTATAAAAATCCATTTCCACACCATTCACACAATATTGAAGCATGCAATATGGAAGATAAATTTATACAAATCCATACTTCACACTTTTACCTTTGTGTTCTATATTGATACTTTGTGAGGATATATTAATTTGCATGAATCTTCAATTTGGTTCTCTTACCATACTCAGTAATTCCAATCCTAAATCTACTACCCTATTATTCCAAAGTCTTCCACTGTAGACTAACATTGAATCAATTCCTAGGAAAATTTCCTTCTTAAACTTGTTTGCATATGCAATTCCATCATCTTCACTAGATTATGGATGAAATGTAGTGCTCCAATTTATTAATTTCAAAGACAATAATCTTAGGATATAATTGTTACTAGTCGAGGTGTATGCCAAATCCTTCAAATTATATTTCTAGGGTTTTATATCTATGGACATCATGTGAAGACACTTTTATTATAAGAGATTAAAATCTAGAAGGATCAAAAGATCATTTAGCATTACTTAAGAAATAAATAGCAATCATAGTTCAATCTTACTATTATATACATCAATTATCAAATCAATATCTATCATTTATTATTTTATCTTTATATTGATATTTGTTGTTGAAAGATTGTCATAAATTGAATTATCAATCTAAATTCACATTAGACCTAGACACTATCAAACTCAATTAACATTAGACCTTGTTTGCTTCAAACATAAGGATCGACAAATCAACAGTGAAATATTTTATTTCTTTCTCAACATTGTCAAATCAACATAGGGGAAAGTGACAATCATCCAGGAAGTCTCATACTTTTCTCCTAATGATTCTCTTTAGCACCATGTTTCTTAGATATAGATATATATCCAAGATGGAGCTTTTTTTAGGTAGAGAAGTAGGAGAGAGGGGTCCATAATGGAGCAGGGTCCAATAGTGGGGATAGAAGTCATCCTCAATGAACCCCATAGTGGAGCACTTTAATATCCAATTACAAAACACCTTTTATCCATAAAGTATGCAAAGGGACAAATCATGTGATGCCACATCAATGCACCAATAAAGCATGACTTAGTGCACCACTATCGGTCTCACTTTTTTTTGGGCCTTTTTGGATACCTCAACAAAAAGCATGCTGATGTGGCATCATATTTGATGATATGGCTCTAAAATGAAATATAAAAGCACATGAGTTGCCAAATAAACTATTGTACAGAATTGGGAGTGATTTGAAATTTCCACGTAGGATTTTGAGAAACGTGAAGGTAGGGTACTCCACTATGGACCCTCTCCCCCACATGTTCTATAATAGATGAAACAAGGAAGATCATCTAGTAAATAGATCACATGTGCAATCCAATCCTAATACCTTAAGAGCTCAAGATCCATTTATCAAAAGTCTAATCATTATATTCATTTTAAGATCTCCTTCCCTTCCTCCCTTCCTCTGTCCCCTTAATCCATTTCAATATTTAAATTATTACATCTCACATTTAATAGCTAAAAGCATGCTTAAAAAACTAATCAACATTCAAATTTCGAAATATAAATCACACCCATTGTATTTGTATATATATTTTTCACTTATCCATGATTTGCTTCCTTTTTTTCTCTCAAGAACATAAACACATGGCATAAACTTTCTATACCCAATCTTTTTATGGAATTATCTTCAATAGCACGACGACGACGACATACATTTGCAACGGAGAAAGGGATGTTTTGCATTGTATATTTTTTCATCTTGAAAGTAAGAAACTCAATATGTCAAAGTTTTGGACATTGAACAGCCTAAACATATATTAGAAAAATTAAAATCCTGGTCAAAGGCACATGTTCTAGTTCGCCATAGAAATTTTGAATCAACTGTTCTACTATTTTTGTCCTTATTAATGTCTTAACAATAGCATTGAAGTACATGCAGACAAAAACAAGGAAGGAAAAACTAATATATATGGCAACGGCTCTCAACACAAGGTAAACGAGCAGCTGATAAACAATTCTCGCAGCTTTTTCTACAACCATGACCAAGCTCCATCTGATCAGACATGCATGTTAAAGCTAAGTTAGACTTTTTGGGTATCAAGTCCATATAAATATATCTCTGAATACTCCTTTGCTACACAATAAGTTGAAAATCTCATTGAGAGGACCACATGTACAAAGAAAGCATAGGCCCTCCTGAAATTAAATGAAAAAGAAAAACAGCACTGCATTTGAATGAGAAATTACAGTCCTTCCTATCCCTTTCATAGCAATACATCTGTCAGTTTATGTGTTCAGAGTGGACCTTGCCACTTTGAAATTTTCGTGCCAAATACATGATAAGTTTATTGAACCTTTTATCTAAAGCACGCCATTACTGACAGATGCAGATGACCCATTTCTCTTTACTTTATCATATGAGACTTTGTCAAAACTAAAAAATATGGATGAAAAAGGTGAGTGCAATCTCTACTGAATGCATAGCAATCAATTATTTTTTTTCTTGAAATGGATTATGGTGTGAGAATATTGTAAATAAATACCCATTTAACAATAAGAAACAATCTAATTTTCCAGATAGGACAATCCATAAAAAAAAAATACAACATTCATGATATATTTTCAGACTTCTGTGCTGACCACATGATAAGTGATGGGATTATATTAAGACTTCACCTGAAACTATTGTTAAATACATGCTGAAAAATCTGGTATAACTTACCTTCTAAAGAAACTTTAACTGTCAATGTTATATTGACATTCAGACATAAATTGATTAATTTAATACATTTTTTTTTTAAATTGAGAACCACCTTCCTTTCAAAGTTCCAAACGTATCGCATAATATTCAATATAGCTCCATCACCCATTGATGGGATGGTATGAAATTTCTGTTATTTGAAAACAAATAAAATATATGATAGACATTTTTATTTAGAGTAAACATATGGCAACATAACAGAAATTGACGAAAAACTATGGAACAATGCATAAGTCAAGACAATATGACAAAGAGTTAAAAACACAATTAAAGGAAAATACCATTTGGCATGGCTACCCAAAAGTATTATATTTTAAGTTTGCAGAAAACGTTTCTAAATATAACATTTCTTGTAAGTTCTCCTGTGACGATTGTTGTATTACATCGACAGTAACAAGAATCTAAACAAAAAAGACATACTTGAAATTGATTTATTCGTTCTGTGATATGGAGATGTGAATTTAAATCCAATCCGGACAATCCATTGGCTTGTTGTATAATTTTTATTTTATTTTTAACTATTTGGCTTTTTTAAATAAATATTTTAAGTAGTTCATAAATAAAGTATTTAGTTTTTATGAATTATTTATAAATCTTGAATTTTTATTAAAAAAAATGATGTTTTAATTATTCGATCTCAATCTTTTAGATTTTGTATAAATTTTTAAAAAATATTTTTAAACTTGATAGAAAAAAATTATTTTTATATTATATAATTCGTTTTTAAATTTTTCTTTAATATTGAAATTTGTTAGAGCAATAATAATTTATTGAAAAGAAGAAAAAAACAAAGAAAACAACATTATTTATAAAATGGTTAATTGTCTTGTCAATTATATTTTTAAGGAGCTTTGTCTATGTATATCTTTATATTAATTCTTATGATAAAAGCTTTTGTTAATAGTGTAAAATGAATTGTAAGGTATTTTTTTATTAAAAAATATTTATTTGAATTTCCATAAAAGTTTGCAATTTTAGTATATATTCATAGGAGATAGGGACATAGGAGATATAGACATTTAAAAATGCTAGACATGAAAATATTTCTTGATATCATTCTTGAAAAGTTGTAATGAAATTTTGTTATAAATTTTATTATTAAATTTATTAAATATTTAATGGACAAGCCCTTAGATTTGTTACATAATATTATATTATGTCATTTTCTTAGCATTGCCATTTCAGGGTGTTGATTGACCGCTCGTTAGCTTGCACTAACCTAAAGACTACATTCTCAATGGTTTGAATGTGGAGAGGTAATTTTTTGCTAAGGATGCAACCAAATAGGTGATACCAACAAAATATTTATGGTCAAGAACAAGCTAACAATAAAGCACATCAATATTTTTGGCACAATAGCTTATATAAATTTCAAAAAAATAATTAATGAACTTGATGAAAAATATTAAGTGTATCTTTTTTGGGTATGATGAGAATATAATAATATCTAGGTTAGTTTATCCTACAACACAAAATATCTACATGAAGTAGAGACATGATATTTGATGAAGATGTTAAAAATAATTGCAACTAGATATTAATAGAAGAATATGATATCAAGAAAGAAAAAATGATAACAAAGAATCCAAAAAAAACCTTTAAAAAAAATTACATTTAGGAAGAAGATTAGTAAGTGGATCTTGATATTTAAGAAATACTAGATGCAATGACATAATTTTTCTTAAAATGAGATAATAATTTTCAAAATATAAAAAACTTAACAATATTGATTGCTATTCTTACTCAATAAGAGTTTAGAGGAAAATATGGAAGGTATGAAAAAATATAAAACCATCCAAACATGCATCTTAAGAAGAGGAAAAATGATGCAAGGATTCTTGGGAATCATTACTTTTGACTCAAAAGTATGTTTGGGTTGAAATTTAAAATGGAGGTGCATCTTGAAGAGTTGATTGGAATTCCAACCAAACTCATGCTGGTTGGAGCTCGTTTTGACATTTTTTTGAAACCAAAATCTTTCATCTAAAGCCTCAAAATAAGTTTTTAGATATTTGTGAGGTTTTTTTCCTTTTTTTAATAATTTGGAAATCATGTTTCCAATTTGAATTTTAAGTTGACAATTATTATCACCATAGTGGTAGGAGGATATTTTGTAATTTATGATATAAAAGGGATATGCATACAAAATTACCAAAAATGGCAAATTATCCCAATTGTTAAAAACTACCAAAAAGGGTAATTTTCAATTTTTTTAGATATAAAGGTGATTTTTCAATTGTAGAGGAGAGGAAGAATAATGGAGAAGTCTGACATTGAATTTATTCTCTAGTTCTAAAGTTTTACAATAATAGTGAATTTTATTGAGTTGTTGGTTGCATCAAAAAATTGAATTTGATGGGAATAATGGTTCAAAATTGAGAACCAAACTCTATTTCTAAAGCATTATAAAATTGAAACAATGAATTAATACAAAGAACACAAAATATGATGCTCCCATGAGAAATCATACATTATATCTTTTCAATGTTCCAAGAGGAAAGAAATACAATTTACAACTTATAAGTGAGTATTCCAAACAAAATATATAAAAATAGAACTTTAGAAAAATATAATTATTGATTAGTAACAAATGGATACTCCAAAAAAATGAGGAATTGACTAATAAGAAATGTTTTTCCTGCCACAAAGTTAAAAATAATCAAGATTATTTTATATATACCACAATCTACTTGATGTATTCATCAAATAGATTTCAAAAGTGCATTTATTTAAATGTAAATATTCAAGAGGAACTTTACATGCATCAATATAAATTATTTTTCATCAAAATAAAGAAAAATAAAGAGTAAAAACTAGTCAAATCCTTATATGAATTGTACCAAGCACGTACTCTATGCTAAAACTACAACTTTTGCATATGAAAGAACATGGAGAATTTAAAATCTTGGTACTATGTATTTGTGAGGAACCCTCCCAAAAAAAAATTAAAAAAAAAATTTACTATTAAAGAAATGAATTCAAATGTTTCCACAAAATACATAGTTTCCATTTAAAATATAAAATGTCATAAAACCATTCAAAATAAATGAAATACATTAACTAAAACCATTCAAAATAAATGAAATACATTAACTAGTTACATTGTCCATCATGATACATGTTGCATAATGATATGGTAATATTCAAATCATAATAAGGTATATTATCCTAGCAATCTACAAGTGTATATTATTTTTATAGAAATATTTATTTTATGAAAAACAAAATGTTTAGAAGATGGAAAAGAATATAATTGTTAATCTAATTCCCAGGTAGTTGTGACATTGCTGAAGAGGCAGTAGCTTCATGTCAGTTGGCATCTGACTGAAAGATTCTAGCTTGATGTCAGTTGGCATCTAGTTGTCATTATAAAACAGATTATTAATCTGTGTGTTTCCTTGGATTCTGTTTCCACGGGAATGGAAGGGGGTTGCGGATTGTTTGGCTAAATGGGCTTCTAATCATCTGCATGATTGGAACATTGTGGAAAGGGGTCAATTACCCCTGGATTTGTCTCAAATGCTGGATCAATTAGTGGAGGTTGATAGAGATGTGTAATGCACTGCTTTGTATTGTTCTTTTTTTAGATTGAATAAATTTTTACCCCTTTTTTTTTAAAAATAAAATAAAATCTAATTATGTAAAAATAATCAAAAACACATAGAAGTTCATTTCCTTGTTATCAAGTACAAGATTAAAATGAAGGTATATTCCTTTACTATTTCTCTAATCCTGATCAACATGAACAATATTCACAAATTCAATATTTAGAGAGGTGTTACATATTAAGTATCCAAATCAGAATAATATGTTGTAAGATTTTGATTTATAATTAAACATGTTGTAATGATATGTTTGAAGAATAATTAAAATTATTTCATCCATATACCTTAAATATTAACAAAAGTATATAATAATAAAACTGTTATATTTCATACATAGAAATATAAGCCAATACTAAATAAAATATAATTATCCTATCAAATTTTTCTATATAACTTGATTTCAACCTTTACAACTATAATCATCCAAGGGGAATTGGGTTCAATCTCTGGACTATGAGGGATTACCTTTTTGTCGTAGAAGATGCTTTAAGACTGGACATGCTGCTGCTCATTGTTGTTTTGAGAAAAAAATAAAAAAGGCAAACTGGTGAATTGGAGCTGCTCAACATCATTATACTGTTGAGAAGAAATCTGAAGAAAAAAAGAGTTTCTCAGAGGCGGCTGCTTTTGAATCACAGAAATTAGGAGCCACTCCTTCAGCTTGTCCTTCAAGAGGGGTTGATTCTTCCTCTGACATTGAACCTCGGTCTAAGTCTTCGTCTGCCTTTTCTGGTGGAGGGGCTTCGATTTCTCTTTCATCCTGCTCTTCGGATAAGAACCAGTCTGCACGCCTGGTCAAGGATGTTTCGCCCAGGGCTGCAAATGATCAAACCCAGGATTGTGATGTGTTGGCTTGGCAGGAAAAGGCAGCACAAGTGGAAGAAGGTTGGATTATAGTCACCAGTAAAAAATCAAAAGCATCCGGGCCTTCTCTAGAAATGACGCTTCGTTCCCACAAGATTAACTCTAAATGTAAAACATGATGTTCTTGGCTTGGGAGCCGGCTTTTTGATGGTTGCAGGCTATCCTTTTTTACAGTCTGGCTTTTCTGGTTGTAAAGGGTTGCAGATCCCTTCAAAATCTGCTTTTCCCCTAATATCAAAAACTATAAAAATTGTATTAAATACAAATGAAAACAATAATCTTGAAAAAACTTTAAAAAAATTGTTCCACTGTTTTCAAAATTTCAAATTGCAGCTGCATCTGCCATTATAAACCTTCGGCTGACAGATGGAAAACTTCACGGGTAAGTACCCTCAGTGAAGAGTACTAAACTGCCAAGCAACTCTGAATTCTCATTTATATGGTATGGGCAAGTTAATACTTTTAGAGCTCATTTTTTACATGGTTTTGTCTTGAAGTTGACGGCTACATTTATCTGCATTCTTTTATGATCAAGATAGTTACTGAGTACTCACTAAAAATGCTCTTCTTCCCTTTATTATGAGTTAAGATCATGATAATGATCAGACACAAAAAACTTTTGGTAATAATACCAATTACAGTTCAATTCAGCAGAGTTGCATTACCCATAGCTTGACTTTACCCACTAACTAGCTGGATGCTATAAATGAATATTATTGAAATGACTTTACCCATAGACTAAATTATTTAACATAATTTAAATCCATGACCTTGGCCATACGTTGGCATTGACTAAAAAGCTTCCATTTTTATACCTTTCTCTACCAAATAAATAAATATTCATCCAACAAGAAGAAGAAATAAATATGTTTCCAGATGCCACAATCTATAATAGTACATAGTGCAAACTACAACTTGCAGATATATTTAAGAAATCAGGGGTATAATCTGAACACCAACCAGAAAAGAAAAAATAGAAGGCTGTGGTGCTAACCAGAACTTCCTTTAGATGTCAGTTTGACATGAAGATCTTGTTGGAAGTGACACGGTTCTGAGAGGGGGGGTGAATCAGAACCTTACTGTTTTATTCAAAAATTCCTTACAAATTTTGCAATAAGAAACATATAACAGAATATCCACAATTTATGCAGGAGAAGTATAGTCATTCATCATGAGCATAAAGAAATGAAACTCACAACCATGAAGAAACACCAAATTTGTGCCGAGTGGAAAACCCTCCAAAATCTCATGATTTTGTCATAGGGAGAAAAACCACTCCATGAACCTGTAACTTCTATTCATTCCAATCTTTTACAATCGGCAGTCAATACTGCTCAGAAAAACTCACAACTTATATACATATACAAACGTGCATATATCACTCGCACATGTACACAAGTTTATGATTTAAAACTTTCAGTCTCACTTATCCTCAGATACATATATTTATATATATGTTTTTCACACACACACCTATATGCATCTAAAGATTACAAGTGTATATATTAACTTCGAAACAGAACAGTTGCATATTTCTAACTGAACCAGTTAGAAACTGTTCAACAAACTTTCTCTTAAAGATGCTTCAAAAACAGTTTCAGATTTCGAATCTGTTTTAGATGAAACTGATAATCATTAAGCTTCAGATTACGAATCTGTTTTAAACAAAACTGATAATCATTAAGCTTCGATTGAGAGATATTCGAAGACAGTTTCCATAACGGCTTTATGCTTTGTAACTGACTGAAAACGTTTACATATTTCCTTTTGAAAACTGTATATAATACCCTGGGTAAAAACCCCAAAAAGATTATTCAAACTTCTAAAAACTGCATAACCATGTTCCGGGTTTGAGACCCTTTTTTAAGAATGTAAAACCTTCATACCTGTTATGCCCAAGATTCTGCCCAAAGAACCTCATACCTGAAACACAAGTCTCTGTTCGGCCTTAATACCTGAAACACAAGACTCTGTCCAGCCTTAGGAAGTTTCTTCCCTCTTTCATACGCCTCAGATCCTCATACATGAGCAAAAACAAACATATAAGCAACCTTTCATTCTTTCTGAGAAAGATAAGTGTAAAACCTGAATCTTTATTTGAAATAAAAAACAAACAATGAACCTGCATGAATCCATCAATCATCTTGCCTATTTCGCACCAAAAATGTCTTGACTGAACCAATTACTTCCTGTTTGATTTGCAGAAAGAATTCAACTTCCAGAAACAAAACGCAACAAAAACCGTTTGCCCAGAATAAACGATACCCACAACCTTAAACAAATTTAACCAAAATTTGGAGTCCGCCATGCAGAGTTAATACTTGGCGAAAGGACTGACAAAAAATCAATAATGCATTTAGACTTTGTCAGTTTACGGTGGTCACAAAAAACTGCCGACAACATCATTAAACCCTTTTCAATTTTTCACTTAAACAAATGCTATTGCATATATTCCATGCTACGTCCAAAAAGCCATTATACTTTTCATGCCACATCAAATGCCACATGTAACATTTTTCCAACAAAACAAATCTGCCACGTATTTGCCGGATGACAGATAAGTTAACAGATCTCTAAACCAAAATTGATTGCTTCTTCCCAAACGTATCTCCTAATAAATACTTAAAAGATGTAAAGTCAATTCATATTCCAAGAATCTTGTTGCGTCAGCTTTGATGGGGTGGTTTGAATTTATCTTTTATTTGAAGAAAAAATCCATGCAATCTTATTTTGACTATTGCCATGGCATTTGCAATCTTGACTAATTCTTTAGCCATTGGATATCAATTATTGGATGTGTGATTGGGCGGCGCAACTTTTTTCCATAGCTAACCTGAAAAAGATTGCCAGTCTCTTTCTCTAATCTGCCATGCTCTACGTCGCCAGCTTACTATTCAAGTTTGCATTTAGGATAAAATAAGAATTTTAAAAGAGATAATCAAGGGACCCATATGATGTGCTTTTCATTTATTGCAAACGTATTGCCAACACAATGGGAAAAAAATAACTTTAAGCATGCTTTACTTATTCATGTGAAAGATAAAATCACACCCATCTTATATCTCTTTTTTTCAATTTATGGATTTTCTTTTAATTTTCCATTTCATCATCATTTAATTTTATTAAGTTTTGTGTGAATTTAGAAGTTTTTTTATTATTATATCAAGTCAAGTTGAGATAGGAATGGTGAAAAAATGACCCATAGGAGTGGTGAAAAAATGATCCATACTTCCATTTAGAGATGTGTTTATGCTATAAAATGTGTTGGTCAAAGTAGTACCTAAGCTACATGCATTGTTGATTAGAGATACTCAGTAGGTTGCATGATATTGTACTTAGCTAAAAGATATCTAGGTTTGTGACAAATTGTGAGTAAACAAAGTTGATAATTCACTCTCAATTCTCAGTTTGCATGGTACATTCACATATCTCTTGATTTGCTACCCTCGCGAAGGGTAGGGACACTTCTAGTAGGAAGATGTACGGGGCATTGTCAATCTATTGATGGGGGCAAAGAATGAAGATGATCTCCTTCTGTGCTACAAATCAATACACCACAAGCTTGATACTTGAAGACACATTATATATTTGAGACGATGGTCTTTTTATTTGTACATTGATTATTGTATATTGTACTTGTATGTAAATAAAAGTTTGATTAAGTCATTTTGTAAGAATGAAAATGTGTGAATATATCTACACTGACATGTAGTTGAAATGAAAATTAGAAATAGTATATTCTAATCTTGATGGAAATTTATAATGAATCTTGAAAAGTATTACTATTAAGATGATTTTTTTTTTGGGTGTATTTATTTTTCATAAAAATGTTGTTCAATATATTTATATTGCTTCTATTAGAATGATGTACTCTTATTATATTTATGATTAAAAAATATATATTTTTTAACTGAATTTTATGAAATTGACATAAGATTCATTACAATAAGTATTTCATCAATGGAAGCAAAGTAAAAGAGAACCATGAGGTGTTATATGTGAAACAACATAAATCTTGAGTGACTTGAAGACACGACTAAATAAACAAATGGATTTATTTTATGACAATCAAAATGTTTAATAGATGGAAAAGAATTTAATTGTGTATAAATTATTAAATAATCAAAAACACATAGAAGTTCATTTCCTTTTTATCAAGTACAAGATTAAAATGAAGGTATATTCCTTTAATATTTCTCTAATCACAATCAACATGAACAATATTCACAAGTTCAATATTTAGACAAGTGTTACAGATTAAGTATCCAAATCAGAATAATATGCTGTAAGATTTTGATTTATAACTAAACATGTCGTAATGATTATGATATTTTTGAAGAATAATTAAAATTGTTGCATCCATATACCTTAAATCCTAACAAAATTATATAGCAATAAAATTGTTATATTTCATACGTAGAAATATATGCCAATAGTAAATAAAATATAACTATTCTATCAAATATTTCTATATAACTTGACTGGAACCTTTACAACTAAATACTTACATTAAATACAAATGAAAACAATAATCTTGAAAAATAATTAAAAAAATTATTCTACTGTTTTCAAATTGCAGCTGCATCCGCCTTTATAAACCTTTGGCTGACAGAGATGGAAAACTTCACGGGTAACTACCCTGAGTGAAGAGTACTAAACTGCCAAGCCACTCTGTATTCTCATTTATATGCTATGGGCAAATCAATACTTTAGAGCTTATTTTCTACATGTTTTTGTCTTGAAGTTGATGGCTACATTTATCTGCATTCTTTTATGATCATGTATACTCCCTAAAAATGCTCTTCTTCACTTTCTTATACATGATCACCAACCAGAAAAAAAAGACAGAAGGCTGCGGTGCTGACCACAATCTTTTGATTTGCTGTTGCAGCGGCTGAAAACATTGAAATTTCTATTAGAACTTACTTTACATGTCAGTTTGACGTGCAGATCTCCAAACCAAAATTGACTGCTTCCTTCCAAACGTATCTCCTAATAAATACTTTAAGATGTAAAGTCAATTGATACTCCAAGATAGCTGTGTCAGCTTTGATGGGGTGGTTTGAAAATTCTTTTATTTGAAGAAAAAATCAGTGCAACCTTATTTTGACTATTGGCTTGGCATTTGCAGTCTTGACTAATTCTTTAGCCATTGGATATCAATTATTGGATGTGTGATTGGACGGCGCAACTTTTTTCCACAGCAAACCTGAAAAAGATTGCCAGAGTCTCTTTCTCTAATCTGCCATGCACTACGTCGCCAGCTTACTATTCAAGTTTGCATTTAGGATAAAATAAGAATTTTAAAAGAGATAACCAAAGGACCCATATGATGAGCTTTTCGCTTACCTCAAACATATTGCCAAGACAACGGAAAAAAATAACTTTAAGCATGCTTTACTTATTCATGTTAAGATAAAATCACACCCATTTTATATCTCTTTTTTTAAGTTATGGATTTTCTGTTTGAATTTAGTTTTCATCGTCCATCTTATATCTCATTTTTTTCTAAGTTATGGTTTTTCTTTCAATTTTAGTTTTCATCATCATTTAATTTTATCAAGTTTTGTGTAAATTTAGAAGTTCTTTTTTTTTTATTATATCAAGTTAAGTTGAGATAGGATTGGTGAAAAGATGATCTATAGTTCTATTTAGGGATGTGTTTATACCATAAAATGTTTTGGCCAAAGTAATGAAATTCAATAGGTTGCATGATAACTCTAGATGGCATACTTAGCTAGAAGATATTTAGGTTTGTGTGACAAGTTGCAAGTAAACAAAGTTGATAATTCACTCTCAATTCTAAGTTTGCATGATACATTCACATATCTCTTTATTTGCTACCCTCGAAAAGGGTAGGGACACTTCTAGGAGGAAGATGTATGGGACATTGTTGATCTATTGATGGGGGTAAAGAATGAAGATAATGATCTCCTTCCATGCTACAAATCAATACACCACAAGCTTGATACTTGAAGACACATTATATATTAGACACATTATATATTTGACAATGGTCTTTTTATTTGTACCTTGATTATTGCATATTGTACTTGTATGTAAGAAAAAGTTTGATTAAGTCATTTTGTATGAATTAAAATGTGTGAATATATCTACATTGTGTATACATGTAGTTGATATGAAAATTAGAAATAATATTCAGAGAAGCTATTTCTGGATTAGATTGTGTGAGCTTTTTTGGATCAACGTTTCATCTCCTTGAACTCTCTATCCTGATGATGGATCACGGAGTGTGATCCGAAACGTTGATCCAAAAAAGCTCACACAATCTAATCCAGAAATAGCTTCTCTGATTCTTATGGATTGTGGAAATCTAATAACATTGATAGAAATAATATATTCTAATCTTGATGGAATATTGTAATGAATCTTGAAAAGTATTATTATTAAGATTGATTTTTTTTATGTTTTAATTTTTCATAAAAATGTTGCTCAATATATTTATATTTCTTATATTGGAATGATGTATTCTTATTATATTTATGGTTAAAAAATTATAATTTTTTACTGAATCTTATGAAATGAACATAAGATTCCTTACAATAAGTATCTTCATCAATGGAAGCAAAGTAAAAAAGAACC
This sequence comes from Sequoia sempervirens, assembly GCA_007258455.2. Classification (NCBI taxonomy): domain Eukaryota; kingdom Viridiplantae; phylum Streptophyta; class Pinopsida; order Cupressales; family Cupressaceae; genus Sequoia; species Sequoia sempervirens. The sequence goes on along the minus strand of VDFB02271358.1, from coordinate 829,580,031 downwards.
ACAAGATGCTATATATGAAACAACATAAATCTTGAGTGGCTTGAAGACATCAATAAATAAACCAATGGATTTATTTTATGAAATCAAAGTGTTTAGAAAATGGAAAAAAAATCTAAATGTGTAGAAATAATTATAACACATAGAAGTTCATTTCCTTTTTATCAAGTAAAAGATTAAAATGAAGGTATATTCCTTTAATATTTCTCTACTCACAATCAACCCTCCCTTGGCTGCTTCTCCCAAGGTATTTGAGTATTACCTGACTCCTCTTCCGGCTATCCCTTATGTGGAACCTTTCTTGCCTCAATCTGCTGTCATTTTTCAAGCGAAACCTGCACATCCCTCGTTGGACGACTCTACTAGTCCTTTGATACTTCTTGTCTCCTCTTCTACATTTCCAGTTCTCTCACTGTGTGGTGGCTCCTTGCCCGGGGTGGCTGTTGAGGATCCACTCCTCTCGCCTCGCTCGGTGGATTTCAATTCCAAGTCTTCCTGGCCTATTGTGCAAAGGAAGAAGGGACTCCCCAAATTCGTCGCTTCTTCAAGGCCTAGGGTTAAGGGAGTCAGATTAGTCCCCTCAGGTTCTGGGGTTGTCTAGTCCTTGTTTGTTGTTCAACAGTTGTTTGTTAGTTGTTTCTATTTGTGGTCTGTTTGGCTTGTTTTGTCGGGCCCTAGTGGCTCCTCTTTTTTTTTCTCCTAGTTCATGTTCTAGTTTGAACTAGCTTCTTTTTGTGATGAGGGCACAGCCCGAGACACAAAAAATAACCCACAAACAAGAGAATAATTTTATTATTCAAAAAATGGAGCTTCTTACATGCAGAGGATCTCAATCCCCAAGTTCTACAACACATGCAAGTTACAGAAAGCTACAGAATAACCCTTTCGCAATATGCGAGCTTGTCCCCCA
>VDFB02271358.1:829531679-829579024 GCA_007258455.2 Sequoia sempervirens | reverse complement strand
TTTTGGCCCTATGGGCTTTCTGTGTGAAGGGTACAGCACCCTGTAAATGCTACTTATTTAATCAAAAACATGCAAAAAAATTTTATTGAAAGTAGTGAACAATATTCAACGTACAATATTTAGAAAGGTGTTATAGATTAAGTATCCAAATCAGAATAATTATTGTAATATTTTTTTTATAATTAAATCTATTGTAATGATCGTGATATGTTTGAAGAATAGTTAAAATTGTTCCATCCATATACCTTAAATACTTTAAAAATATATATACCAATAAAACTGTTATATTTCATGCATAGAAATATATGCCAATAGTAAATAAACTATAATTATTCTATTAAATATTTCTATATAACTTGACTTCAACCTTTACAACTAAATACGTGATGAAAAAGCTAAAAAAAGTTGTTCCACTGTTTTCAAATTGCAGCTACATCTGCCTTTATAAACCTTTGGCTGACAGAGATGGAAAACTTCACAAGTACCCTGAGTGAAGAGTACAAACCACTCTGAATTCTCATTTATATGGTATGGGCAAGTCAATACCTTTAGAGCTTATTGTTTACATGTTTTTGTCTTGAAGTTGCATTTATCATCATTCTTTTATGATCAAGATAGTTACTGTATGCTCACTAAAAGAACTCTTCTTCAGTTTTTTATGAGTTAAGATCATGATAATTATCAGTGATATAAAACTTTCGATGGGCTTGAAAAGTTTCAAAACATAATAATACTAATTACAGTTCAATTTGCAGAGTTGCATTACCCATAGCTTGACTTTATCCACTAACCAGCTGGATGCTTAAAAATGAATACTATTAAAATGACTTTACCCGTAGACTAAATTATTTAACATAATTTAAATCCATGATCTTGGCCATACGTTGCATTGACTAAAAAGCTTCCATTTTTATACCTTTCTCTACCAAATAAATAAATATTCATTCAACAAAAAGAAACAAATATGTTTCCAGATACCACAATCTATATTAGTACATTGTGCAAACTACAACTTGCAGATATTTTTAAGAAATCGGGGGTGTAATCTGAACACCAACCAGAAAAAAAAAACAGAAGGCTGCGGTGCTGACCAAAATCTTTTGATTTGCTGTTGCAGCGGCTGAAAACATTGAAAATTTTGTTAGAACTTACTTTAGATGTCAGTTTGACTTGCAGATCTCCAAACCAAAATTGATTGCTTCCTTCCAGATGTATCTCCTAATAAATACTGTAAAAGATGTAAAGTCAATTGATATTCCAAGATAGCTGCGTCAGCTTTGATGGGGTGGTTTGAAATTTCTTTCATTTGAAGAAAAAATCAATGCAACCTTATTTTGACTATTGGCTTGGCATTTGCAGTATTGACTAATTCTTTAAACATTTGATATCAATTATTGGAGGCAGGATCGAGCGGCCCAATTTCTTTCCACAGCATACCTGAAAAAGATGGCCAGAGTCTCTTTCTCTAATCTTCCTTACACTACGTCGCCAGCTTACTATTCAAGTTTGCATACAAGATAAAATAAGAATTTTAAAATAGACAATCGAAGTACCCATATGATGTGCTTTTCATTTACTGCAAACATATTGCCCACCCAACGGAAAAAAAAATTAACTTCAAGGATGCTTTATTTATTCATGTTAAGATAAAATCAGCTCTAAGAAAATTCATCATCAGCAATTCACCATCAACAATTTATCGTCAATAATTTATTGTCATGACATATTCATCGTGTATACAATTCACCTCCAACAATTTGTCTTTATGGTATATTCACCATGTATACATTTTTCAATATTTAAGTGGTCAAGAACACCCAAAAAAGAAAAAGTACAAATATTTTATTGAACACATAGAAAAGTATATGTGATGAATATACCACAGCAATGAATTGTTGGTGGTGAATTGAGTGATAAATTATTGATGGTGAATTGAATGATGAATTGCTGACAATAAATTTATATGATACAATAAAATCACACCCATCTTATATCTCATTTTTTCAATTATTCATGTTTTTCTTTTTTTCTCTGCAATATCATCCACACAAGGCACATCTTTTCTATGTCCAAGCTTTTTGTGGGAATTATCTTTAATAGTTTTTCAGCAGGAAAGTGAAGTTTTGAATTACCTATTTTTTCTTGAAAGTAAGAAAATTAATATGTGAAGTGAAGTTTTGAATTACCTATTTTTTCTTGAAAGTAAGAAAATTAATATGTGAAGTCTTAGACAGTGAAAACCCTAAACATATATTAGAAAAAATTAGTCCTGGTCAAAGGCACATGTTCTAGTTCGCCCAGAAAATTTGAATCAACGCTGTACTATTCTTGTCCTTTTATCTGCTTTAATTATTGTCCTTGTTAAGGACAACAATTGGTACAAGCTGACAAAAACCAAAAAGAAAAAACACAAGGTAAACGAGCAGCTGATAGAAAAATCTCACAGCTTTACTACAACCATGACCAGGCTCCATCTGATCAGTCATGCACATTAAAGCTAAGTTAGACTTTTTGGGTATCAAGTTCATATAAATATCTCTCTGAATAGTAAGAAAATGGGCTATATGTACGTGGCCTCCTTTGCTACACAATAAGTTAGAAAAATCTTGTAAGAAAGACCACATGTACAACCAAAGCATGGGCCCTCCTGAAAATAAATGAGAAGGAAAAACAGCACTGCATTTGAATGAGGAATCACAGTCCTTCCTATCCCTTTCATAGCAATTGTGGTTTCATTTGTTAGGTTCTGTATTCAGAGTGGGCCTTGCCAATATGAAAATTTCATGCCAAACACATGTTAAGGTTGTTGAACCTTTTATCTAAACTGCCATTACTGACAGATGCAGATGACCCAATTCTCTTTATTTTATTTCCCATATAAGAATTGGTCCAAACTAAAAGATCTAGATGACAAAGGTGAATGTATTCTCTACTGAATGAAGGCCAATCAATTGTGAACTTAAGAAAAACACTGGCCAGTCAATTATTTTACTCCAAATGACTACCTGTTTTTTCAACTTTTGAGTCTAGAAAATTCTCTTTCCTAAATTTGTTGTTTTGTGAAGTGTCACTATAACTGTAAAAAGTCCTATTCTTCTATACCTTATCCTACATCTCAAAGTCTCACCAGAAAATAAATAAATACCCATTAAACAATAAGAAACAATCTAATTTTCCAGATACAGACAATCTAATTTGACCACATAATGAGCGATGGGAATATATTGATTTGCTATTGTTATGGATGTCATCTAGAGGCTAAATACATTCTGAAGAAACTTGCCTTCTAAAGAAACTTTAGCTGCCATATTGACATTCAGATGTTCAGACATAAATTGATTACTTCATATGATTTTTTTATTGAGAACCACCTTTCTTTCAAAGTTTCAAACATATAAGTCATGACAATATGACAACAAGTAAGAAACACAATCAATGGAAAATACTACTTGTCCCGGCTACCAAAAAAATATTTCTCATATTGTAATTGTTTATTACATTTTTTAAATTTAAATTCAAATTTAATTTCTGTTGGTTTTTGTTGATGGCAGTGCTATCTACAACAAGAATATACACCAAAAACAAATACTTAAAATTGATTTATTCGCTTGTGAATTTAAATCCAGTCCGGATAATCCATTGGCTGGTATACAACCATTCCATAATTTTTTTATTTTTTAAATATTGAATTTGGTTTTTATAGATTTTTTTAATAAATATCTTAAGTAGTTTATAGGTATAGAACTTAGTTTTCATGAATAATTTACGAATATTTAAGTTTTTATAATAAAAGTATAATGGTTTAATTATTTGATCTCAATCTTTTAGATTCTGTATAATTGTTTAAAAAATATTTTTAAATTTGATAAAATAAATAAATTTATATTATATTATTTTTGCCTTTTCTTAATAATGAAAAATAATGTAAGTTTGATTTTTTTTTTTATAATATTTATAAATAAAATTGTTTTTTATATATTTTAAAGGAGTTTTGTCTATATAAATTATTATACTAATGATTATATTAAAAAAAAATGATTATATTAAAAAAAAATTAATAGCGTAAAAGTAATCTTAAAGTATTGTGTTTATTAAAAACAAAAGAAAAAGTTGAATTTTGAAAGTTTTGGAAATTATAGTATATATTTATAGAAGAAAGGGACATTTAAAAATGGCAAGCACAAAAAGTATTGCTACTACTCATTCTCTAAAGTGAGAATGTTGGGGAGGTTGTCACAACATTAAAAGTTAAAAATATTATCGGAGATCAATAAAGACTTTGGAATAGAATGAGTTAAAAGACATTGATGTTGTTAACTCTTTTTGTAGATGATTGAGTCTAGAAATCCTTATTGAGAAGATACATAGAATCAAAATATGGGAACAAGTAAAAGTTGATGAATTTTTGACATGTATAAATAACATATATAAAGAATCAAATATTAGAAATAAAATAAAGGATAAACGATATTAAATTAGTTTTTATTTTTCTAGAGTTTTTACTTATTTATCCCACCACACACCTCATCAAGGTCACCTTGATCCTTTATATCCCGATGTCTTTTGAATTTTGTAAACTAGGGAATGAATTTATCTCATAGTGTCTTGTGTTTATTTGTTTGATCCACCAAAATACCCACCAAGGTCATCAATTGCCTTACGATGTGATATAAATCATCTTTGTCTATTGTGCTTATGATTCAACCATTTTAGTATTTGACACCCTAGTATTTGTGCATTGGTACATAACATTAGGTGCTTCATCAAACATCAATTTTTTCATGCTAAATAACATGAACCTCCTCCCCTTATTCGTTTGACTTCTATCTTCATTCTGCCTTTTGATATCCCACCCAATTTCTTAACACATGTACCTATCCTCTCAATGGGACATCATCCCTTAATCCTATCCTTTCCATAATTCCATAGACCCTACTCTTCCATTCTATTCTTCTATGAAAGGGAATTTCTTTGATAACTCCATCTCAAAGAGGGGAACAATACAAACACCTAAACATGCCCATGCTCTAACATCATTTATCACATACCTATTTTATATTAATTAAATATTTTTGTAAATTATTTAATTATTTATCCCATTCCTCTAAAGTCCTAATCCTATTTTCATAACTCCTAATAAAGTATTCCCATTCCCACTTTGCATGATTTATTGAATCCCATCTCTTATCCACTCAAATATAAATAAAAAATTAAATTCTCTTTTCATCTCCACCCTCTATCTCATAACTAACACCCATAAATCAATAAAATAAATGATTTTTTTCCTCCACCCTCCATCTTAGAATTACCCATCCAACTTGATCTCAAGCATTGATCTCTCAACCAATCCTCACTATTGATCCCTCTACCTAGAAGCCTATAAATATAGCCTTCCACAAGCTATTTCTAGATATGCAAAATTTTGAGATTATTGTCATGTTGTTGGTATGATCAACCACATTACATTATTCATTTATTCATTATTATTTTTATCATAACCACCTTTTGGTGCAATAGGAACTAGTGGGTTAGATTCATTTAGTTTATTTCAATTACATTTTATGGTTTCTCACTCATAATACTAAGTGAGAGGGAAATGAAAGAAACAAAGAATATTATCTAAGGAATATATCATGTGTGCAATCTAATACTAATTCCTTAAAAGCTCAAGAACCATTCAGATCAAAAGTCTCTACCCATCAAATTCAAGTTTATATTTTAGAATCTATATCTCTCCCATAACATCATAGTATCATAATATTCAAACTCATAATCATATTAATTTCCAAGTAAATGTTAATTCATTTCAAAAAATTCAAATAAAATATCTCACTTTTCTCAATATATCCTAATCTATAATAAGCAACCTCAACTAAATGATTAATTTAAATCTTAAACATTAGATTAAATGCAAAGCTAAATTATTTCCAAAATTAAAATACCTTACTATTTAAGGCATGCTCTAAATTTAATCATCAAAATCAATTTAGATATTTTACATCTATGACCCAATTTTAATTTTGGGGGGATAAAATCAAACCCATGTTGTATATCTCATTTTTTTCACTTATTCATGTTTTACTTCTTTTTTTCTCTCCTTTAAAGTTGATAAAAGTGAGTGAGAATAGGGGTTTCAAATCCACTATGGGTAGGAAGATTTTTTAAGGTGGAGAAGCCAAGGATGAACCTAGAAAAAAAGACAAAGATGGTTGTTCAAGATGCAAGGATAGGGAGGAGGATGAGTTGTTGGATTTGTTGCTCAAGGCCCGACAATAGGGTCATTGGCTTGCATTCCTTGTGGCTATTCAAAATGATTCCATGGTGGATCTTGAAGTTTCTCTGAGTGATTTGGGAATGTGTATGGGCTTTCTTTCCCTAGAAGTCAATTTTTTTACTCTTTCAATCAAAGACTTTGTTAAGGATGTGTTTTTTGACCAAACGAAGGATTGATTCAAGATTAAGGGTGAATCGATATATCTTCAAATTAATTCAAATCAACTTATCAACCAGAACTTATTAATACCTTAACTAGATAAAACAATTAAAGTAAGATCACAAAATTATCACAACACTAGATTTACATGGAAAACCCAACAAGGGAAAAACCATGATGAGAAAGATGCTTGGAGCATCTATCCAAATCCAACCTCACAAAATGACACAATTACAATAGGTTCTAAGGTTTTTAACCTAAAGAAGTTTACAACTCCCTACTCAACACTTACAGAATGAGGTTGCAACCTCAAATGACAACACTTGAAGAATCTGACGATCAATCTCTACCACGACACTTTTGTTGCCTCTAGCTCACTACCTTCAACACATATCCATCTCTTCTTTTGGTTCACTGCATCCAACATTCACACTTCAACTTTCTACCTTTGGTTCATTGCCTCCAACACTCACTCACACACTTTGGTCGGTTCATTGTCTTCCACACTTCACGTATACCCTTTTTCTTTTAGGGCTCACTGCCTCTAACATGCATCAAACACTTCTCTGCTAATTTGCACACATTCCTCTGCCTTCAGTGCACACTTGTACAATTTGACCACACACTTGATATTTCATTTATACCTTCCACAAGCATAAAAAAGGTTCTCCTTGTCGGACACCCTAAAATATATGAACATGAAACATGCAATGACCATATTGAGTCAGCTTCAAAACATCTACAGGAAAGGGAAATTCAATATAGTCCAAACCAAGAGATAAGAAGGACCTAAATTAGCTTTGCAAGTATTTTCATGTTGGTGCATGCTACAAAAACTTGGTGCAAACAACTTAAAGAATTAAGTCAGCCTAGCAAACACTTGACCCTCAACATATTAATTCTAGACCACAAGCGATACTGAAGGGAAAAGATTGCACAATGTGGATTGTGCATCACAAGAATCAAATGATATTCAAGAATATATCCATGCCCTTCTTTTACAACTTCATGCATCAATATGTTTGCACAAGCAAATAGACATAGAACCAACATCTATTGCAATTCTAGACAACACAGTCTAGAGACATAAATTTGACAATCCAACTTGTAGTGCACTTCAGCAATTGAAACTTGAGGAGAGGCAACAAATAGATGTGAGATACCCATCCTCCAAACCACAAGACCACAACAACAACTGCAAAGAAATGTAGATAATTTCTCATAACCTTTCATGACTACAACAATATAATCTTCACTCTGCTTACTCGGGAAACTTTTGCGGTGACATATATGATCTGAAAATAGGAACACACATACTTCACACTTGACTTTATCTATCCTTGAAGCTACAAAACAATATCCTAAAATGTGGAGGAATATAAAGCATTCTCTGGAGCATTTCAAAGCAACCTCCTAAGCCATTGATTGTAAGAGATTATTTTATTTAATACAATATTTACATCAACTGACAGTGAATACAACATTCACAAAAATATACACTCATTCATTAACAATAGGAAACAACTGTTATAGCAACTCATGACATTCAACCCTCATACATTATACTTAGCATCCTGATTGCAGCATTTGCAACCAACCACACACTGCCACCATGTTGACAACAGAGACAACATCATCAACAACCTCCATACTATTGAAATCAATGACAACTAGCAAACTCCATACTACTGACATCAATGACAACTAGCAAACTCCATACTATTGACATCAATGACAACTAGCAAACTCCATACTATTGACATCAAAATGACAACACCTGCCACATACTTGCAACAGAAATATTGTAGAGTGGTGATGTTGACGATTTTTCCTTCAAGTTAAAGCACCTTATTCTATTGGTAGTGGTGTATAGGAGACTTCAAGTCCCCCTTCCATTATTTTTCTATGGTTTTATTATGGACTAGCTCAAAGTTAGGCTTGTGATTGTTTCAAAGGAAAAGGATCCTCTAGTTGTATAGGTGTTTGGTGATTCTTCCTTGCATGTTATTTATCGGGGAGAGGTATCTTTCGCCTTGGTTAGTAATATCATTACATTGATGATTTGTATTGCTACTATTGATAGGGCTTTGAATTACATGAGGAATGCCCTTGTAGGAAGGCTCTTGGGCTTTTGTCAAAATATTGATGTTGTTCATAGTTGGGCTCTCAAAAGATGGAGTGTTTCTAGTTAATTTTGGGTGCCTACCATGACAAATGGAATTTTCTTATTCTCCTTTCAAACCCTTGAGGAAACCACAAGATTCCTACAAGGAGTACCTTGGTTACTTGGAAAATCTAGTCTTTCCTTGAAAATATGGTTTACTGGTTTTGATGATACTAAAGAAAAAATTAATAGGGTCTCTATCTAGGTTAAGCTCCCAAGGCTTCCTTTAGAATACTAGGACAAAGAGATCATATGAGGTATTGTTAATGCTCCTGGTTTGTTTTTAGTTATTGAAAATCTCACAAAATCTACGAAATGTTTGTTCTTTGCAATATTTTGTGTGTGTTGATACTGATAAAGTGTTCCAAACACTATTAAACTATGCTTCAAGTTTGGTGTCTAGGAGTAGAAAATCTAATATGAGTCCTCCTTAAAGAATTGGTATCATTGCCATAAGGCTATGCACTTCTCAAATTTGTGTCAAATTAAAGTGCACTCCCACTGATGAGGGAGGAAGAAAAGGATTACCCTCATTTTAGTTATAAGCCCTATAGGAAATAAATTTTGGTCTTCCTTCAAGGACAAGAGAAAACCAAATATTATTCCTTTGGTTTTGTTTGGTTCTTCTTTGAAAAATGTAAAAGAGTTGGACATTGTGGGTCTCATTGGGGATGTGAGGGGGTCCCCCTTTAATGATAAGATAAAACTAGGAGCTATGATTATGAGTCATTTGTTTGACTCTAGTTCTTCAAAAAAAGGTAGGATGAACCAAAAGGGTCAAGGTGTAACCCCAATTCAGCTCTTTGGCGAGGTTTGGATTCAAACCTCTAGGATTGTTTGTTTGGTTGTCTCTCTGTTATAGTTTGGCTATTTGTTTCTCGGGACCCTTTTAGGTTTTGAGGTCCATTTCTTTATTGATTCTGGTTTCTTGTTGTTGTTCCTTTATTGAAGATCAAACTTTTGAAGACCTTTCAAAAACCCTTTTTCCAATTTATACCTTTGGTCAAAAACATTCATCTAATCAAAAACATCCATAATAACATATATTTTCTATATCTAATCTTTAAGTTTTATGGAATTATTTTCAATAGAATAACACCAATGACATACATTTGCAACAAGAAAGGGAAGTTTTGCATTGCATATTTTTTCATCTTGAAAGTAAGAAACTTAGTATGTCAAGCTTTAGACATTAGAAAAAATTAGTCCTGGTCAAAGGCACATGTTCTGGTTCACCATGAAAATTTTGAATCAACTGGCTATACTATTCTTGTCCTCTTCTCTGGTTGAATTTACGTACTTAACAACATCATTGGAACTACATGCAGACAAAAGCCAAAAAGAAAAAAACTAATATATATAGCAACGACTCTCAACACAAGGTAAACGAGCAACTGATAAACAATTCTCACGGCTTTTCTACAACCATGACCAGCCTCCATCTGATCAAACATGCACATTAAAGCTAAGTTAGACTTTTTGGGTATCTAATTCATATAAATATCTCTCTGAATAAAGAGAAAATCCCTTTCAGAGGACCACATGTGCTACACAATAAGTTGAAAATCCCTTTCAGAGGACCACTTGTGCAAACGTAAGCATGGGCCGTCCTGAAAGTAAATGAAAAGGAAAAACAGCTCTTCATTCTACTGAAGAATCACAGTCCTTCCTATCCCTTTCATAGCAATACATCTGTCAGTTTAATGTATTCAGAATGGACCTTGCCACTTTGAAAGTTTCGTGCAAAATACATGATAAGTTTGTTGAACCTTTTATCTGAAGTGCCATTCCTGACAGATGTAGATGACCCATTTCTCTTTATTCTATTTCCCATATGAGACTTAGGTAAAAACATAAAAATTTGGATAACAAAGGTGAATGTATTCTCTACTGAATGAATGCCAATCAAATATTTTCTTGAAATGGATGATGGTGTGGGAATATTGTGAAGTTAAAAAGAAAAGCACTGGCCAATCAATTCTTTAACTCCAAATGGCTATGTTTTTCAAACCCTAGAAAACTATCTAGAAAACACTGGTGAATGTCTCTAGAAACTCTTTCCAAAATTTGTTGTTTCGTGGAGTGTCACTATAACTGTACAATTTATTTTTTATACCTTCCTCTACATCTAAAGATCTCACCAGCAAATAAATGAAGACCTATTCAACAATAAGAAACAATCTAATTTTCCAGATACCACAATCTATATACTACAAACTACAATCTTCTGCGTGTATATTCAGACTACTGTGTTGACCACATGATAAGTGATGGGATTATATAAGACTTAACATGATAATAAATACATTCTGAAAAATCTCGTATAACTTACCTTCTAAAAAATAAAATTTAGCTGTCAATGTTATACTGACATTCAGATGTTCAGACTAAAATCTTTCTACAGTGATGCTTGCTGTATTATATTTGTCAAATTTAAATAATTAAAATTTTAGTTGTTTTTTCCTAAATGGCAGTGCTATCTACAAACAAGAATAGAAACTTTTAAAACATACTTAAATTGATTTATTCGTTCTGTGATAAAGTGATGTAAGTTTGAATCCTATTCCTCACAATCTATTGCTTGTTTTTTTCTTTTGTTTTTTTTAATAAATATTTTAAGTGGTTTAAAAATATAATGTTTAATTTTTATGAAAATTTTTATAACTTTTTATTATAATAATAATATAATATTTTAATTATTTGATCTCAATCTTGTACATTTTGTATAAATGTTTTTAAAATATTTCTAAATTTGAGGGGAAAAGTTTCTTTTATATTATATATATAATTTTAATAATCCTTTAAAGTATTGAAAAAATTCAAATCAATAATAATAATATATTGAAAAGAAGAAACAAAGAAAGAAAAGGAGATTATTTATGTAATGATTAATTATTTTTTCAATTATATTTGTAAATTAAATTATTTGTCTATAAGGGGTGTCTAGGAGCCTAGGCTTGGTTATATGTGGCTTTCAATCTCTTGCCAATGTATGGCAAAAAAAAATTTATGCCATTTGGTTGCAAGTGTTGAGTCGAAACTCGTCCACTTTGTTTGGTGTATTCTTTTCCAAGGCTTGCCTGTGGGGTCTCGGCTTGTTCACTTGGGGGTCTAAGACCCTCGATGCCCTTTTTATGGGTAAGTTGAGTCTTTTAAGCATCTCTTCTAATTTTGTATTAGAGCTCAACAGTTTTGGAATTGGATTCATGACTTCTTTCGGCCTTTTAGACTGGAGTCTTTCTCCTGGCATATGGTTCTGCAAGGAGATTCGCCCAGACTTCCTGCTAAATATACCCAGCTTTGGCACACTTTCAGGGTGAAAATCTTCTTCAATATCTGGAAAGATAGAAATGCCTGCATATTTGCTAACACACAAATGGATAAAAATGTCTCTTTATATTCTAAAGCTATTATTTGCTCTAATGTGCTCTTGCAGATTCAAGTTCAAACCAACAAGGTTGCACTTGAAGTGGCTCACCTTCAGGTGCTTTTGGATCATTGGGGCAATGCCTTATGTATTGTGGCTTGGGTGCCCGCTTCACCCACTTCCTCTCGCAGTTGATCGCCCTCTCGAGGCCAGTAGCGGAGTGGCTCTACTCGCCTCCGCCCTCAACCTCCTCTTTGATGTGGTTCCCACCTTCCTCGATGGTCTCGTTCTCCTCCTCTACAGGCTGGCTAGGGGTGGCCCTCTGGAGGAGTGTTTAGGAGCAACAGTGGCAGTTCCGGTGGACCTCTGATGATACTCCTACTTCTGGCTCTAATTGGTCAGACTCTAGTAAAATATTTTTGTGTCTGGTGCTTGCAATCTCGCCCCGGCGTGAGGATAAAGAAGATAAAAATAAAAATGTTGATGATGGTTGGGGTCCTCCTGACGTCACTCCAGACCCTACGGATGTATGGGGGAAAACTTGGATGACAGAGACCCTCCTAGTTTTGTTGGTACTACTTTGGTCGCTTAATGGCATTTTTATGTTTTAATCTCGGATTTATGGGCTAAGCCCATGTGACTGTCTTTTTGGTTTTCTGGGCACTGCCCATTTGACTCTCAAGGTGTGTGTTTCTACCACCCACCTTTTTTTTGTGAATATGTATTTTAATCTTTATAATTAATTAATATAGATTAGTGTCTATTCATCAAAAAAAAATTATTTGTCTATATTTAAAAGAGTTTTGTCTATGTAAATTATTATATTAATATGTAAAAGTAATTGTAGGATGTTGTCTGGTTTTTTGGTTTTGTGGCCTTCACTGGCCTTTTTGGTGGTTGTGGACTTGTCTTGTTGTTGTTTTTACACCCTTTCTACTTTTGGTGTCTTTAACGATCTTATCTTTTTTTTGCAAACTTTGTGGTTTCGGATCCTGTAAAACCCTTTTTTCCTCTTTCAAAAAACTTTAGTCAAAAGCATTCATCTAATCAAAAACATCCACAATAACATATATTTTCTATATCTCATCTTTTAAGTTTTATTGAATTATTTTCAATAGTTTGCAACAAGAAAGGGAAGTTTTGCATTGCATTTTTTTCACCTTCAAAGTAAGAAACTTAGTATGTCAAGTTTCAGACATTAGAAAAAAATATTCCTGGTCAAAGGCACATGTTCTGGTTCGCCATGAAAATTTTCAATCAACTGCTATACTATTCTTGTCCTCTTCTCTGGTTGAATTAACGTGCTTCTTAACAACAGCATTGAAATACAAGCAGACAAAAGCCAAAAAGAAAAAACTAATATATATGGCAACGACTCTCAACACAAGGTAAACGAGCAACTGATAAACAATTCTCACAGCTTTTCTACAACCATGACCAGCCTCCATCTGATCAAACATGCACATTAAAGCTAACTTAGACTTTTTGGGTATCTAATTCATATAAATATCTCTCTCTGAATAAAGAGAAAATCCCTTTCAGAGGACCACATGTGCTACACAATAAGTTGAAAATCCCTTTCAGAGGACCACTTGTGCAAACGTAAGCATGGGTCGTCCTGAAAGTAAATGAAAAGGAAAAACAGCACTTCATTCGATTGAGGAATCACAGTCCTTCCTATCCCTTTCATAGCAATACATCTGTCAGTTTAATGTATTCAGACTGGACCTTGCCACTTTGAAAGTTTCGTGCAAAATACATGATAAGTTTGTTAAACCTTTTATCTGAAGTGCCATTCCTGACAGGTGTAGATGACCCATTTCTCTTTATTCTATTTCCCATATGAGACTTAGATCAAAACTTAAAAATCTGGATGACAAAGGTGAATGTATTCTCTACTGAATGAATGCCAATCAAATATTTTCTTGAAATGGATGATGGCGTGGGAATATTGTGAAGTTAAAAAGAAAAGCACTGGCCAATCAATTGTTTTACTCCAAATGGCTATGTTTTTCAAACCCTAGAAAACTATCTAGAAAACACTGGTGAATGTCTCCAGAAACTCTCTTTCCAAAATTTGTTGTTTTGTGGAGTGTCACTATAACTGTACAAAGTGTATTTTTTTATACCTTCCTCTACATCTAAAGATCTCACCAGCAAATAAATCAAAACCCATTCAACAATAAGAAACAATCTAATTTTCCAGATACGACAATCTATATACTACAAACTGCAATCTTCTGCGTGTATATTCAGACTACTGTGTTGACCACATGATAAGTGATGGGATTATATAAGACTTAACATGATAAATACATTCTGAAAAATCCGGTATAACTTACCTTCTAAAAAATAAACTTTAGCTGTCAATGTTATACTGACATTCAGATGTTCAGACTAAAATCTTTCTACAGCGATGCTTGCTGTATTATATTTGTCAAATTTAAATAATTAAAATTTTAGTTGTCTTTTTCTAAATGGCAGTGCTATCTACAAACAAGAATATAAACTTTTAAAACATACTTAAATTGATTTATTCGTTCTGTGATAAAGTGGTGTAAGTTTGAATCCTATTCCTCACAATCTATTGCTTGTTTTTTTATTTTGTTTTTTTTTAATAAATATTTTAAGTGGTTTAAAAATATAATGTTTAATTTTTATGAAAAAATTTATAACTTTTTATTATAATAATAATATAATATTTTAATTATTTATCTCAATCTTGTACAATTTGTATAAATGCTTTTAAAATATTTTTAAATTTGGCGGGAAAAGTTTCTTTTATATTATATATATAATTTTAATAATCCTTTAAAGTATTGAAAAAATTTAAATCAATAATAATAATAATATATGAAAAGAAGAAACAAAGAAAGAAAAGGAGATTAATTATCTAATGATTAATTATTTTTTCAATTATATTTGTAAATTAAATTATTTGTCTATAAGGGGTGTCTAGGAGCCTAGGCTTGGTTATATGTGGCTTTCAACACATTTTTCGATGATTGCAAATTTGAACCAGAGGTGGCTTCTTCAATCTCTTGCCCATGTCTAGCGAAAAATTCTCTGCCACTTGTTCTGCAAGTGTTGAACCGAAACTCATCCACTTTGTTTGGTATATTCTTTTCCAAGGCTTGTATGTGGGGTCTCAACTTGTTCACTTGGGGGTCTAGGACCCTCGGTGCGCTTTTTGTGGGTAAGTTGAGCCTTTGAAGCATCTCTTCTGATTTTGTATCAAAGCTCAGTAGTTTTGGAATTGGATTCATGACTTCTTTTGGCCTTTCAGACGGGAGCCTTTCTCCTGGCATATGGTTCTGCTAGGAGATTCGCCTAGACTTCCTGCTTAATATACCCAGTTTTTGCACACTTTTAGGGTGGAAATCCTCTTCAATATCTAGAAAGATAGAAATGTCTGCATATTTGCTAACACACAAATGGATAAAAATGTCTCTTTATATTCTAAAGCTATTATTTGCTCTAATGTGCTCTTGTAGATTCAAGTTCAAGCCAACAAGGTTGCACTTGAGGTGGCTCACCTTCAGGTGCTTTTGGATCATTGGGGCAATGCCTTGTGTATTGTGGCTTGGGTGCCCACTTTTCCCACTTCCTCTCGCGGTAGGTCGCCCTCTCGAGGCCGGAAAAGAATTGGCTTTACTCACCACCGCTCTCAACCTCCTTTTCAGCGTGGTTTCCACCTTCCTCGGTGGTCTCATTCTCCTCCTCTAGGGGCTGGCCAGGGGTGGCCCTCTGGAGCAGTGGTGGCGGTTCCAGGTGGACCTCTGATGATACTCCTGCTTTTGGCTCTAGTTGGCTAGACTCTAGTAAAAGCTTTCCACATCTGGTGCTTGCAATCTCGCCCTAACGTGAGGATAAAGAAGATAAAGATAAAAAAGTTGATGATGGTTGGTGTCCTCCTCCTGACGTCACTCCAGACCCTGCTGATGTATGGGGGAAAACTTAGATGACAGAGACCCTCCTAGTTTTGTCGATACTACTTTGGCCACTCAATGGCCTTTTTATGTTTGTAATCTCGGATTTATGGGCTAGGCCCATGTGACTGTGTTTTTTTGGTTTTCTGGGTGCTACCCATTTGACTCTCGAGCTATGTCTTTCTACCACCCACCTTTTTTTTGTGAATATGTATTTTAATTCTTATAATTAATATAGATTAGTGTCTATTCATCAAAAAAAATTATTTGTCTATATTTAAAAGAGTTTTGTCTTTGTAAATTATTATATTAATGTGTAAAAGTAATTGTAAGATGTTGTCTTTATTAAAAAAATAGTATAATTTCAATAAATGTTTGCAATTATATTTAATATTCATAGGAGATGGGAGCATTTAAAAATGGTAGAATAAAAGTATTAGTAGTGATCATTCTCCAAAGTGATAATGTTCCAAGGGGTTGTTGCAACACAAAGTAAAAAACATTCGTGGAGATTAACAAAGACCTTGGATAAGAATGAATAAAATGGCAATGATGTTGATCACTCTGCATGGCTGATTGATATAATTTGCAACACTAACACAACTAATGAAAAGGTCAACATTATAATTAATGTATGAGGTTAATAACAAATTGAGAAGATACATATAAGTAAAAATAGATGAATTATTGATGTGTACAAATATACGTATATGTATGTGTATGCATATATATATGTACATGAGTTCTTATGTTGAGGTAAAATGTATGCACATAGTGCATAAATTATTTATTGGAATGCCAAAAACAATAGATATTATAATCAATGCATACACATAGTACATGATCTATTTGACAAAATGTCATAGAAATGTAGCTGCAAACTCTATGTCAAAATAGCATGTACTTGTAGCCTCAATACTAGGCATTCCTAATAGCTTAATATCATAAATGATAATAATATTGTATAAGAAGTAATACATCTAGTCTAGTTCCATATAAGGGAAATAGGGTAAAATTGTCCCTTCAAGATTATATATATAACAAATGTGTATTTAAATGTGAAAACTTTAATAAAAATAAAAATACGCTCTTAAACAAAAATAAAATCTCTAATTTTTGTACACTAAAATAAAATTGGAAAAAAAAGTCAAACAAGTCAACCATGTGTTTAACCTTAGGAGAAAGGTCGTTTCCAAGTTGAGTTAGAGGTGTGTTAACTCATGGCTACATTTCCTATGGCAGTCTTTATTTTCTTTAAAACTTTGATCAAAGTAATGCAAAATTCTCCACTTGCATTAGTCAGTTCATAGTGTTTGAGATTGCATAATCTGGTTATATTGATCATACTTAGTTAAAAATTGTCTAAATTTTTATGGTCGGTTGATTATATAAGACACAACACTAGAACTCAAATGGCATCTATTTGTTGGTTTCTTTTGTACATAATTTTCATAAAGGGTGGGGCCACTTTCAAATTGAAGGTGTATGGGGAACTACTAGTCTGTGGTTGGAGGTAAAGCACTCGGATGATGCTCTCCTTTTTGTAGATGACTTCATTGAGACTTGTGAGACAAATGCAAATATCTAGATATGAAGATTCTATAACACTACTGTGTATTGTAAACATATTTACTTTAAATGCAATTCATCTATATACTGTAAAATAAAAAATTATCTTATTTTCCAAATTGTAATTATTGCATTACAAATTCAAAATTGTAGTATTCATTTTATTATGGATCATGTTAAACGAATGTTAAATAATTTTTTTAAAAAAATTATTATTTCTTTCTCTTGTGGATATATACTTTCATGTTATTTCATTAATTTCTATTTTGAAAATTGAATATGCTTAGATATATAACTTTAGTCAAAAGCATTCATCTAATCAAAAACATCAACAATAACATATATTTTCTATATCTCATCTTTTAAGTTTTATTGAATTATTTTCAATAGTTTGCTACAAGAAAGGGAAGTTTTGCATTGCATTTTTTTCACCTTCAAAGTAAGAAACTTAGTATGTCAAGTTTCAGACATTAGAAAAAAATATTCCTGGTCAAAGGCACATGTTTTGGTTCGCCATGAAAATTTTCAATCAACTGCTATACTATTCTTGTCCTCTTCTCTGGTTGAATTAACGTGCTTCTTAACAACAGCATTGAAATACAAGCAGACAAAAGCCAAAAAGAAAAAACTAATATATATGGCAACGACTCTTAACACAAGGTAAACGAGCAACTGATAAACAATTCTCACAGCTTTTCTACAACCATGACCAGCCTCCATCTGATCAAACATGCACATTAAAGCTAAGTTAGACTTTTGGGCATCTAATTCATATAAATATCTCTCTCTGAATAAAGAGA
This sequence comes from Sequoia sempervirens, assembly GCA_007258455.2. NCBI lineage: Eukaryota > Viridiplantae > Streptophyta > Pinopsida > Cupressales > Cupressaceae > Sequoia > Sequoia sempervirens. The sequence continues at coordinate 829,560,762 of VDFB02271358.1, read as the reverse complement.
AAATCCCTTTCAGAGGACCACATGTGCTACACAATAAGTTGAAAATCCCTTTCAGAGGACCACTTGTGCAAACGTAAGCATGGGCCGTCCTGAAAGTAAATGAAAAGGAAAAACAGTACTTCATTCTACTGAAGAATCACAGTCCTTCCTATCCCTTTCATAGCAATACATCTGTCAGTTTAATGTATTCAGAGTGGACCTTGCCACTTTGAAAATTTCATGCCAAATACATGATAAGTTTGTTGAACCTTTTATCTGAAGTGCCATTCCTGACAGGTGTAGATGACCCATTTCTCTTTATTCTATTTCCCATATGAGACTTAGGTCAAAACTTAAAAATCTGGATGACAAAGGTGAATGTACTCTCTACTGAATGAATGCCAATCAAATATTTTCTTGAAATGGATGATGGCGTGGGAATATTGTGAACTTAAAAAGAAAAGCACTGGCCAATCAATTGTTTTACTCCAAATGGCTATGTTTTTCAAACCCTAGAAAACTATCTAGAAAACACTGGTGAATGTCTCTAGAAACTCTCTTTCCACAATTTGTTGTTTTGTGGAGTGTCACTATAACTGTACAAAGTGTATTTTTTTATACCTTCCCTACATCCAAAGATCTCACCAGCAAATAAATAAAAACCCATTCAACAATAAGAAACAATCTAATTTTCCAGATACGACAATCTAAATACTACAAACTACAATCTTCTGCGTGTATATTCAGACAACTTTGTTGACCACATGATAAGTGATGGGATTATATAAGATTTAACATGATAATAAATACATTCTGAAAAATCTGGTATAACTTACCTTCTAAAAAATAAACTTTAGCTGTCAACGTTATATTGACATTCAGATGTTCAGACTAAATTCTTTCTACAGTGATGCTTGCTGTATTATATTTGTCAAATTTAAATAATTAAAATTTTAGTTTTTTTTTCTAAATGGCAGTGCTATCTACAAGCAAGAATATGAACTTTAACAACATACTTAAATTGATTTATTCGTTCTGTGATAAAGTGATGTGAGTTTGAATCCAATTCCTCACAATCTATTTGGTTGTTTTTTTCCTTTTGTTTCATATTGAATTGGATTGTATTGATTTTCAATAAATATTTTAAGTAGTTTAAAAATATAATGCTTAATTTCTATGAAAAAAATTATAAGTTTTTATAATATAAATATAATACTTCAAATTTTTTATCTCAATTTTATATATTTTGTATAAATATTTTAAAAATATTTTTAAATTTGATGGGAAAAGTTCTTTTATATTATATATAATTTTAATAATCTTTTAAAGTATTGAAAAAATTCAAAGCAATAATAATATTATATTGAAAAGAAGAAAGGAGATTATTTATGCAATGGTTAATTGTTTTGTTCATTATATTTGTAAATTAAATTATTTGTCTATATTTAAAAGAGTTTGTCTATATAAATTATTCTATTAATGTGTAAAAGCAATTGTAAAATATTTTCTTTATTAATAAAATAGTGGAATTTCAATAAGTGTTTGCAATTATATTTAATATTCATAGGAGATAGGGACATTTAAAAATGGTAGAACAAAAGTATTACTAGTGATCATTCTCCAAAGTGATAATGTTTGAGAGGTTGCTACAACACTAAAAGTTAAAAATATTAATGGAGATTAACAAAGACTTTCGAAAAAAATGAATAAAAGGTAATGATGTTAATCACTCTCTTCATTGATGATTGACATAATTTGTAACATTAACACAACTAATGAAAAGGTCAACATTATAATTAATATATGAGGTTAATAACAAAATGAGAAGATACATATAAGTAAAAGTAGATGAATTGTTGATGTGTTCAAATATACGTAAATATATGTGTATACATATATATGTACATACATATATACATGTATGTATATACATAGGATAAATATAAATCATGAGTTCCTATGTTGAGGTACAATGTATGCACGTAGTGCATAAATTATTTATTGGAATGCCAAAAAAATAGATATTATAATGTATTAGGGAGGCAACATCAATGCATGTACATAGTACATGATCTATTTAACAAAATGCCATAGAAATTTAGCTGCAAACTCTACGTCAAAATATCATATAATTGTAACCTCAATAATAGACATTGCAATAGCTTAATATCATAAATGATAATAATATTGTATAAGAAATAAAAATACATCTAGTCCCATTCCATATAAGCTAAATAGGGTAAAATTGTCCCTTCAAAATTATATATGTATATATATATGTATGTATTTAAATGTGAAAATGCTAAAAAAAATGAAAATACATTTTTAAATGAAAACAAAAACTTCTAATTTTTATAATATAGGAAATGGAAGTTGACCACAAACCAATGTTCTCTGGTCCAACTTCCAAACCAAATCCCCAAGCCCAAATAAAAATAAAAAAAATTGAAGAGGAGGGAATGCAACAAAAATTGATGTCAAACTTTCCCATGCCCGTAAAGGAGAAGAAATGCCACAAGAAAGTGGATGCTAGCTTCTTCCCATGCTCCTCACTTTATTTTAATTCAAAATGGAATTCCTAACTTCTAATTTTGGCCTCAACTAACAAATATAGAAAAATAAATTTGGATTGGAGGTATGAAAAACACATGACTATGTTTTTATTTATTAAATAGAGTGTCAAGCCATGTTTTTATCTATTAAATAAAGAATGTCAAGGGGTTACTTGAAAAAAAAATATGAATGAATGCAAGTCCATATCAACATGACACAATTTACATGCAATTGGTAGGAGGTCTCATTTATCATACCAACACTAGTATAGCTCTAATTATTTTTTAGTGAACTCTCTCAAGATTTATTAGAGGACCTAGAATTTCACATCGCAAAGTGGCATAGAGAATGTTGAGATATGTGTGTGGTATTATGAATTAAGGTATAAGTATGTGTAAAATGATAATTTCTAATTGACTACATACATAGATGTAGACGGTAGGATCTATTAATGATCGTAAGTCAACTTCTAGAAATGTATCTCACATGGGACCAGATTTATCTCTAAGTTTGGGAAAAACTAGTTGACTTGTAACTATTTCATCAATGATGAAAGCCTAAAACAACATAAGATGCCATAAAGGCGACTTTAAAAGTGATCATAAGAAAGGAGTTTTGAGCATCTTGAGAAAGAAAAAGACTAATGCAAAGACTAAAATTATCTTAAAAAATATTAAGAAAATAGACCCCAAAAGAAACACAAAATATAATCTAAAATTATAAAGATATACAATTTTCTATTATATCAATAATAAATAAAATATAACTACTTCATCAAATATTTTTATATAACTTGACTTTAACCTTTACAACTAAATACTTATATTAAATATAAATAGAAACAAAAATCTTACAAGAAATAAAATTTGTTCCAATATTTTCAAATTGTAGCTGCATTTGCCTAAGCTATAAACCTTTGGTTGACAGAGATGGAAAACTTCACGGGTAAAAACCTTAACTGAAAGTACTAAACTGGCGAGCGACTCTGAATTCTCATATATATGGTATGGGCAAGTCAATAGTTTTACAGCTTATTATTTACATGCTTTTTCCTTGAAGGTGAGGGATACATTTATCTGCATTCATTTATGATCAAGATAGTTATTATATAATCATTAAAAAACCTCTCTTCTTCACTTTCTTATGAGTTAAGATCATGATAATTATCAGTGACAAAAAACTTTCGATAGGTTTGAAAAGTTTCCCCATAATAATACTAATTACAGTACAATTTGCAGACTTGCATTGCCCTCTAACCAGCTGGATGCTTCTATTTAACATAATTTAGAACAATGACCTTGGCCATACATTATGTTGACTAAAAAGCTTCCCTTTTTATACCTTTTTCTACCAGATAAATGAATATTCATTCATCAAGAAGAAACAAATATGTTTCTAGATACGACAGCAAACTACAACTTGCAGATATATTTAAGAAATATGGGCTGTAATCTGAACACCACCAAGAAAAAAATAACAGAAGTCTGCGGCATTAACCACATTTTTGGATTTGGCATTGTAGAGACTAGAGGCTGAATACATTTAAAATTCTGTTACAACTTACTGTCAGTTTGACATGCAGATCTCTAAACCAAAATTAATTGCTTCCTTCCAAGCGTATCTCCTAATAAATACTTAAAAAGATGCAAAGTCAATTGATAGCTGCGTCAGCCACTGATGGGGTGGTTTGAAATTTCTTATTTTTGAAGAAAAAATCAATGCAATCTTATTTTGACTATTGACTTGGCATTTGCAGTATTGACTAATTCTTTAACCATTGGATATCAATTATTGGAGGTATGATTGGGCAGTTCTATCCACAAATTTGAATAATATTGTAGCACAAGTTAGTTGCAAAGAAATAATAGGAAAAATTAAACAAAATAACAGAATAATAGATAAGACACATATTTATATGATAAAACCTTGACAATATGTCAAAAGAACATCTGAAGGACAAAGTATGGATATTTTTATTGCTCAAAGAAACTGATTACAATCTTCACACAGCTGCTGCTACTCAATTACAATTACAATTAGTTTTCCTCCAAGACAACAAAATATATATAATATCTTCAAAATAACAACCACTGTCAAATTTAGAAAAATCAGCTTTGTTTTATTGTTTTAATTATTTTTTATTGTTTTTATTTTATTGTTTTATCTTTTTCATAAGATACGATTTTTATTTTATTCTTTAATTGTTGTCATTATCCAACAATCTCCACCTTGACAACAATTTGGGTGATACTTACCCATGCTCATTCATCACCTTTTCTACAAGCCAAGAGAAACCAAACTCCACTTTAGCTTCTCTAATTGTATTGGTTTTGTAAACACGTTCACATAGTTTATGGTATATGAACTTTTTCAAGAGTTACTCCACCTCCATCAATAACATGTCTTACAAAATGGTATCTAATCACAATATGCTTAGTTCTACAATGATAAGATGGATTTTTAGCCAAATGTATAGCACTTTGGCTATCACAAAATACAATCACCTTGTCTTGCACTTTTCCAAACTCACTCAAAAGACCCTTCAACCAAATTGTCTTTTTGTATGCATGTGAGACATCTATATACTCTGCCTCAATAGTAAATAAAGCAACTATTTCTTCAAGCTTTGACATCCAACAAATAGGCCCTCTTGCAAGAGTAGACATAACTTGATGTAGATCTCCTTTTGTTCAAATCATCTATAAAATATGAATCGAAATAACCACAAACTAAACCATTGCAACCATCAAGGTGATACAATAATCACTTGTGCCTCTAAGATATCAAAGCACCCATTTCACTTATGCATAATGCCTTTACCTGTATTTGCCATGTATCCACTAACAACACCAACTACATGTGAAATATTTGGTCTTGTACATAACATCACATACATTAAGCTTCCTACTAAATTTGCATACAATACACAAGACATATAATCCTTTTATTTTTTTATTACCAGGACATTAACTTGAAGAAATAATAAAATGAAAAGCTAAAGGGATATTTATTGGTTTCACATTCATCATATTGAATCTTATGAGGATCTTCTCCACATACTTTTGTTACAATAACCAAATCTTACTATGTTCCTTGTCTTTGTGTATTTCCATGCCCAAAATTTATTTTATTGCTCCTAAATCCTTCATATCAAAATTCTTAGCCATTTGACCCTTTAACCCATTGATCTCAAATATGTTTTTTCTTGCTACAAGCATATCACCAACATACAAGACCAAGATAATGAATAAACCATTTTTTTCAAAATTTTAAGGCAAACACAATGGTCATACTTACTCCTTGTAAAATTTTGGCTCACCATGAAGGAATCAAACTTCTTGTACCTTTGCTTGGGAGACTACTTGAGGTCATACAATGACCTTTTCAATTAGCAAGAAAAAAAATTGTTGTGATCTTGAACAAACCCTTTGGTTTTTCTATATATATTTCCTCATCTAAATTTCCATGTAAAAGTTTTGTTTTAACATCTAATTTCTCTAATTCAAGATCAAGTAAAACAACAAGTGCTAAAACAACCTAAATAAAAACAAGCTTAACAACTAGTGAAATTATTTTATGAAAATCAATACCTTATTTTTTAGAATACCCTTTTGCTACCAACCTTGCTTTGTACTTTCAAATTTATCATCACACCCTTCTTCAATTTGTAGACCCATTTGCAACCAACAACTTTCTTACCCTATCAAAGTTCTCCTAGGTCTCATATTTTTTTCATCTCCAAGGCACCCATTTCTTCTTTCATTATTATTTTCTATTTAGCATTTTACGTAGCATCCATTGCTTCCTAATAATAACTAGGTTCCCCATAGTTAGAAATCAAATAAATAAATTAAACATAATCATCATACATTTTAGGTCGGTTTTTTACTTGTGTAGATCTCCTTAGATCTAGTTGTGGAATTTCCACATTTTCCTATAGATTTTCTACATCCTCATCTTCTTCTTCAGAAGCTTCTTCGTGCTCCCTATTTTTTGTAGATGGATGTGTCTCCAACTAATTTTTTTGATGTTGTGGTACTTGTTCCTATAGATTTTCAACTTCTTCTATATATGATTTTATGAGAGGATATACATCAAATACTACACTCTACTACTGTTGATTTTGTGAGTAGCAGGATCCCAGAATCTGTATCCCTTAATTTCATCACCATAACCAACAAAGATATATTTATTGGATTTGGGGTCCAATTTAGAATGATAGTCTTTAAAAATAAGAGTAGATGCATCACAAAAAAAAAAAAAGATTTGAGTAATCACAAGAATGACATGTCCATACATCTTTGGGAATCTTACAATCTATTACAACTAATGGCGATCTATTTACCAAATAGAAATTTGCAAAGATTTATTTTACTGACAACTATTGCTACAACTTTACATTATTGAGCATGCTCCTTTCTCTCTCAAGAAGATTCTTGTTCATGCATTTAGCAACATCAAGTATTGTATATTATGGTTTTATGCCTTTCAATCCCATCTTCCTTACAATAATTTTTAAATTCCAAAGATATGAGCTTGCCTCCAATATTTTTCTTAAACACTGGAGTGATCTTTCAATTCTCTTTTCAACCAAAACTCTAAACTACTCAAATACACTAAACATAATAGCTTTACTTTTAAGAATTTATAGTCCCACAACTTTCTAGAGGAATCATCTATAAATGTCACAAAATATGATGATCCTCCAAAATAAATTATAGAAGATTTCCCCCAAACATCTAAATGGATATAATCTAGAATACCCTTACTTGTATGACTACTTTCTTTAAAAAAAAATCTAGACTACTTCTCATAAACACAATGCTTTTAGAAATTCAAATTCAAATATTTTAGATTGGGAAGTAACTTACGGTTAACAATACCTTTAGCCCTTTCTTGCTCATATGACCTAGTTGTTGATTCCATAAATGAGTAGATTCATTTTCTTTCTTAGATATCATTGTTGCTTCATTGATTACAATGCTCCCTTCTAGATTGTAAGGGTTTCTAATATTTATAGTCTTCATGACTATCAAAATGCCCTTGGATAATTTCAATGATCCACTTGACATGTAAATTTATAGCCTACAAAATCTAAAACTCCCAAGGAAATTAAATTATTTTTGAGTTTTAGTACATGTCTTACCTTTGTTAATGTCCTCACAATATTATCAAACATTTTACTCTTAATTCTCCCAATCCTAATAGTCTTAAAAGAAAAATTATTAGTCTAGTAGATGGAATAGGGATGAAAACACTAGGAAGTTGGAAACAAGTCAAAGTAAGCATAAAAGGAGTCAAATAGATTGTAGATTTTGAAGTAGAGTCATCAAATAAATATTTGATTCATATAATGTATTGCTAGGACTATGGTGGTTTGTCAATAAAAATGATATTGTTGACTCAAGAAAATAAGAGATATCATTTATTGATACCAACAAAATTTTCCATATTCCATCAAGGAAAAACCCAAACAAATCATATATAGAAGAAGTAAACCCAAAAGAAAATAACTATTAGAGCAAAGCACCCAAGAAAATCAATTGCAAAATAAACCTTCATGAGATAGAGAGGAGCACTATGCTACTTCACCATAGATAAATGTATTCAGAATGAGATGATTTACATATTGTACAAAGTGCCTTATAAAGGCATAATTTAAGTAGGTGATGGGTTTAAAACTACCCACACGGGAAAAAAAACCACCCAAAATGATTAAATGCAAATTATTCTAAATGAAATGTCCCTAAGTAAGCTTAAGTGGGTAAATGGTAAAAACCATTTACTCCAACACCCCCCCTTAAGTGCAACTTAGGGAGAATTATTATGCAAAATGAAGATGTAATATGGGTCCCAGCTACACAACCATGTTAGGTACCCATTTACAATGCAGTCTCTCACAATCAGGAAAAAAAAAGGAGAAAAACCCTATGGGAAAAAACCCCTCTCCAAAAGAGAGAAAAGAAAACAAAAATGATGCATGGATGGAGGACTCAATCACACCCCCCAAGTACTACATACATCATGTATATACAATCAATGGCCCCCCATAAGAGGGAAAGAGAGACTATGTAGCCCCCCCCCCCACAATGAGTAATCACCTGCAAAAATGGTAAGTTCCTGAAGACAAAACATGATCCAATATCGAAAAACAACTTGTCTCCCTTTCAGAAGAAACAAAACCAAGTACAAATGCAAGTATGCTTCCCATTCCGGATAGGAATCAACAAGTGAAATCCAAATGTAGGATGAAAATATCTCTGAAATAGGCTCATGTGTGGCCATGACCTTGGAAGATGATGCCATGAACCAATCAGGAACATGCCCAATCACAACAAAAGGTGACAAACAAGGCACCACTAAAAACTGATGTTGAACACTCTCTAGAGACTTAGATGGTGTGACAACAATTGTACCACAACTATCATCAAATAGGAGGGATATACCCTCAAATGTGTCTTCCAACTCAGAAATGTGAGACTCCATGAAAAATGAACAAATGTTTGACAAATAAGAATCCCAATCAGGAAGATAATGAGATATTGGTTGTGATGAATCACTATCTACTTCTACGTGCTCAATGAATCATCAACACAAGATGAATGGTCATGTTGAACATGAATGATAGGAGCCTCAATCAATGACTTTGCACAATGAATCATTGAAGGTTAAGGTACATCAATTGTCCCTAATGGAGAAGAAGGGGCATCTGAAGAACCCTCGTCATCCTCATCTGAAGACTCAAAGTATTCCAAAACTTCAAACTCCTACATATTAGCATGATCATAGGGTATCCTATCTAAAAAAATGAAGAGGCACAAGACAATCTAAAATAGGATCATATGGGAATAGCTGGGTATCAGGATCTCCATGTATTTCCCAAATTTTAGTCCAAAGAATATAAGGACACTAAAAATGATCAATAGCATCCAAAGTGGCATCATCAGTATTCATTGCAATAACTCCTAGGACATGATCCATTTTGCAATTCCATGCAAATTTCTTATTATCAATACTAGGAAGGGGAACAAGATTATATAAATGTGGCAAAAAATGAAGCCATCTCAGATGTTTTATGATACCATCTCTCCATTGTTTATAGTTTCCCCTTTTCAACATAATCACAACTGGATGCAATGAAAACCCCATAATCAACTATGACAAAACTCCAAAAATACAAAGACAATAACCTTCAACAACAATTAGAAACTCCCAAATACTGCAAATGAATCCTTCTCAAAATACTTTAGGAGGCAATAATGCAAAAAGAGGGTTGGAAATCAAGCAACTCCAAAGAGCACAACAACACCAATATTGAACTTCAACGGATTAAAAACACCACCAAATAGTAAAATATGAGAGAAATTCCTCAACCACTACAAAGGTGACAAAAATACCTTTCTATTGATATCATGTTAGAGCAAAGCACCCAAGAAATAAAAACATCCATTTCACAATTACCACTAAAAATTTCACGATTACCTCTAAATGATACTGAAAATAAAAACCTTTAAACAATTTCATGATTACCACTAAATGACACTTTTAAAGTACCTATTTTAGAAGGAGAAGTTAAAATAGAAAGCAATGCATATAGTACAAATAGTGAGGATGTGTTAGATGCATGGATGAAAGAGGAACAAAAACTCCATTCCGAAAGGATTACCAGTTTTCATAGAGTATTCATGATCAAGAGAACACTAGAGGATGCTTTGAATTCTACCCTAGATATATATAATGTACTGCACAAAAATTATGGCGAGTCAAAAGACAGCATACATGACACACTTGAAATATATTTCCAAATGAACCACATCTCTATGGAATTTCCCATATTAAACTTCCCAAGTATCTAGGAGTCGTTGACCTATCAGCATTTATTACATAGATAGAAAACTTTTCCATTCTAAAGAGATGATACTTAATATACTAAAACACACAATCATTTGCAATGTCACAATTTGGTGCAATACACACTAAGACAAATTGACTAAATGGGGAATATTCAAAATTTTAATTAAAACAAGATACCTACTAGAAGAAGGGGAATATAGAGAGATAATAAAATACAATGGAAAAATCTTACTAAATGATCATTTAACCACTTGCATCACAACATGGAAAACATAGAATGAGTACGATGAATGACTCTACATACAATTATTCTACTAGGTCACAAGGTAACACCAATAGCACAAACATGGTATATCAACCAAGAACAAAGAGGAGAAACAAAATATTGGACATAAAAAAGAGATAATATTCTTGAACCATATGTAATTAATGAAGAGGTGATTCCTCAAACTTCTACACCACCCCCAAAATCAAAAGGAATATGGAGATACATAGAATGGTTAGACAAAGAAACTACATCATCAAATAGAAGATGTTACCTTATGCAATAGGAAGATGACAATACACAAAAACTAGACATAGAAGTCAACCAAAGTGAAAGGGAATTAGAATCCCCAATAGAAGATAAATAATAGTATTACAATTAATTGGTTAAGCTAAGAGAAGAAAACATTTTCATCGAACGGGATCCTAAACTGGAAAAATTAGGAGACCATTGGGATGATAAACTAGTAGCACAACTCACAAATATTTTATCAGAATTTGAAGAACTATTTCCTAGAACATTTAAAGACCTGAATAAGATAAAGGAGGAAGTAGAGTTATGAAAATTTAACTAAAAGAGGGGGCTAAATAGGTACAAAAGAGGCCACACCAACTAAATCCAAACATGAAGAAGAAAGTTGAAGTAGAGTTGGATAAAATGCTTAAATCAAGGATGACCAAACCAATAGAATATGTGGAATGGATTAGCCTTGTGGTTATACAAAATAATAAAATGAGTGAGATAGTAATTTATGTTGAATTCAGGGAACATAAATAAGATAAGATAAATTTGTACTCATTCCCTAATGGGTTCTTTGGCTATCACTAAGTAAATACAAGTGAGAAGGATCAACTAAAAACCACATTTGCAATAGAACAGGGCTCTTACATGTATGTAGTGATGCCATTTCACCTAAATAATCCACTTGCAATATTCAGCGAGATAATGATTAATGTCGGGGAATCCTTTGATACACTTTGCTGTCATGTTGCAAAACTTTGAATTTTGGTTTGTTTTGGATCAATAAGGTCAATGTGGACCATTTAAGGTCATTACTTATTTGGGGTCATACTAGATTAGTTTTGGGTTATTAGGTGCAAATTTGTTAAAAAAATGCAATTTTGCAAAATTGGTTTCGGAAGTTAAGAAATAGTTTCTGGCAATGTAAATGAATATAATTTCATAAAAATGACATTTTCACATGAGCACCAAGGTTGGAGAAGGTTGGGGGAAGAATGGGAATGAAAGAAACTCATTTTGGCACATTCTTTCCTTACATTTTTTGTTGAAACAATCATTAATCTTCATGGTACGGCCTTGTATGGTACAATACAGACATGAAATCAATTGGGAAGTGTTATGCCTTGCATAACCACCCCATTTTTTTAATTTTGGAACAAAATGGCTCCCCTTTTTCTTTTCTTTTGTTCGCTTTTGGTTGTTTGGTTGGGTCTTAGGAGTTGTTTGTTTTTCTCCTAATTCTATCTTTTGCTCTGTCAGAGGCGGGTCCAGAACCAAATCTAAACATGGAACTCTTTCAAGGTTTCTAGTTTGGATATCGTTATGACTTCGACTCCATCTTCTCTTTTATTTCTCCTCCTTTGCTTTTGTTGGTTGTTTCCAACAAACACTTGGGTTGGTATGTCCTCTTGTTTGTTGGTCGTTTCCTTGTGTGTTTTTGTTTGTTTGCTCACACGGAAGCGGAACCGGGATTGGAACGAAAGTAGGAAGTTTCAAGTTTCCATATTGTGTCCCCATTCTGAATTCGTCTCCACTCATTTCCTTTCTCCTCATTTTATTTGTTGTTTGGGCCGGGTCCGGTGTTCGTTTCGGTCTCGCTTCCCCTGTGCTTGTGTTTTGTTCTTTGATTTTTGGTCGGGACCGGATGCGGACCCAAAATCAAACTTATAACTTTGTGAAGTTCCATTTTGGTTTTGTCTCCACCCCCATCTCTGGTGTCGTGTTTTGGTCAGTTTGTTTTTTCGTGCTCTAGTTTTAACTAGGGTTTTAATTTTTGAGCATTTTTCTTGCTTAGGTGATGGAAGTTCGTCTTGAAACCTTGTTTCCGGTCTTCCCGCGTTGATTCTATGTTGTCCATGTGGGATTCTCGTTATTCCCTAGTTTTTAGAAGCAGTGTGTCCAGCGAACTAGGGTTTTTGCTCGACAACGTTTACAATATGACCTTTTCCAAGGTTTAAATGAACTTTTGTATGGAGGAGATTTTGGAGGATTAAACTATTCTATGTCTAGTTTACTTTAAGCCCATGTGACCCAAGGTTTAAAAATTCATATGACTGTACCTTGTTTGAAATACTCTCTGTTTCCTAAAATTATTCCACTCCCGTCTATGATGTATCTTTATACCTATTCTTGGTTGGAACCGGAGCCAGATTGGAACTTGAATTTGGGAACTAATAATTAGTTCTAGTCTTAATCTCGTTCCGATCCTACTTCTGACCCTGTTTTGGTTCTTATCCAATTTTGATCTTGGCCCTGCCACATGATAAGAGATATCTTTTATGCCTAATACTTCTACGGTTCCGCCTCCGATAAAGGAAAAGTTTGACTAAGTAAATATGATCTTAGGAGGATGGAGAAGAGATTATATGATTGACTAACCTAGATGTTTTGTTCATCTAATATAGGATATTGCTACAGAAATCAAGAAATGTTGGGGGCATCAGATGAGGCCTCTCAGATAAGTCAACCAGGTGAAACTTCATGGAAAGGAGTTAGACCGAAGAATATCAAGGTGGACAAGCTTCCATATACCTTGAGATAAATTATGCAAAAAGGAGACGATGGGGAGAATCTATTATTAGATCAGTTTATGGATATCAGGGAGAAGGTAAGAACTACTAGAAAGGAGTTAATCAAGTTAAAGGAGATGTAAAGGTTGGTTTCTGCAGAATTTGAAAGGATCATATTTGAAGATGATTGGTTGGATGGACCTGATTTGGGTACTCTTCAACAAGTGTTCTCCAGTTATGACGAGTACATCCTTGAGCATTCAGTGCAAAATTGAACTGACTCTTTTCACCATACTCAATATTTGCTTTTCTCCTCTTTTTGTGGGTTTTGACATAAGCTCAACTTTGAGTTTGTTCTATGGGTTACACTTTCTTCTTGGAATATCGGATTTCTTTTTGGTACAACAGAGTGATCAGCCTTAAAACGGGGGTTCAGTAGTCTACTTTTGTGTTCAATTTCGGCTCCATTAATTGTGGATCTTGATTGATAATTGAGAAACTTGTGCATGTGGCACCCTATATGTATTATTAGGTTCTACTTTGTAAAGGTCAGCTAATTGAAGGAAGATCAACCACCTAATGATAGAAAATAGAGATTAGATCTAGGATTTCTATGTTTTAGGAGAGATACTCTAAAAGTTTAGTAAAAGCTTGGTTATTTTACAGTTTTTTATACATTTTTATGTTATGGTTTTAAAGTTTGGATCTATTTTGATAAGGTTAATGGTACATGATCAATCTATATGCTAGTGATTTTTGTTGTGCTTAATTTTTTCTTATTTGATGAAAGTAAATAGAAGGAACTGGATCAAGATTATATTGAATTGGATTATATGTGGATGAAGTTGTTATCGTATTCATTTGATCTGTGTTTTAGATGATGGGTGAGTGATTCGTTTGAAGTAAGTTTAGTGAATGTTGATGGTATTTGAATTAGAATTATGGATGTATGCAATAGCATAGTTTATTCTATGGATTGCATCTTGATATAGTTGTGGATAGGTGGAATAAACACTCATTATGGATATTCATGTCTAGATATGTAAGAATTTTACCCATGTTTCTTTGATTTGAAGCTTTGATTCATCTTTTTCTTTTATTTAAACCCCCCCAAACGTAGACTAATTGATGTTATGCAGTCCTATTGCTTGTTCCCAGCAAAGGCCCCTTGAACATTGCAGTTATATCAACCACTGAGTGATATCAGCATAATTGAGAACCAATTACCAGGACCTTGGGAGTTAGGTCACCATGTGTTATCTTTCTCTTTCAGGAGAAATAGAATAGTAACATTATGTTTAATGTTGGTGTGCTGCTTTGACCCTCAATAGATCTGGCGCTAGAAGGAGGGCCTGAGGAACAAGCTGGCTTGCATTGGGTCATTTTCACCAGATAGGTACGAGATAGTTCTTAGATCTTCTCAAAACCCTAAACCACTTGTTGAACTCCAAACCCCTATCAGGAATAGGCCCTGGGATCATAGAGTCTTGAACCAACCTTTATCACCACCGCTCACCCCACCTGGGTTTCCACCAAACCCACCTACACCACCTCACCGGCCACTTTCACCCATTCCATAATCTACTCAACCTGTATCACCGCCAAGACCTATGGCTTACATTTTCAATAACCCTTCACCATTAGGGACTATCCCTGGAGGTATACACGATCTCCCTAAGAACCCAGAGAGGTTTTGTCCTAAGTACATGCATGGAGAATCAAGAAGTGATGAGGAGCACATACAGGAATTTAAAGATGCATGTACCCATGCTCAGGTGGCTCATCAGGACATTGTGTGTAGATTGTTCCCCTATTCGTTGGGAGACATGGCGTACAATTGGTACCTAAACTTACCCCAAGGGTCGGTTCTAAGTTGGACGGATTTGGAGAATGCCTTTATTAATCAGTTTAGGGTTTATGTAGACCCTACTATCCTTTACCACCAGTTTTCCACAATAAGAAAAGAACACCATGAACCGCTGCCTCTATTCAACACTAGGTTCCAAAGAATGTACCGAAGGTTGCAGGATCCTTACCTGGTGGCGAGAAAATTTCAATTTTGGAATACTTAAGGGTTGTGGACCCTTTGATTGGCTTGTTTTTAAAAGGACATATAATGCTAATGAAACTGATTCTTTGGCTAAGGTATATCATCTCTCTATCCAGTTGCAACAACAAATAAGTCTACAATCTAGGAATCTAGGAGGAGTTCTCCCTCCTATAGGATACCAAATGTCCAATCCACCCCCTTTATTCAATACGATCCCAGGGATGTCTTATTCCCAATATGGGCCCATGTCTAAGTTCCAAGCTTCACCTCCCTTGCCATTTTTTAACAATGGTCCCCAAGACTCCTCCCAACAAAATCAAAATTACCAAAATCATGTTGTTTGAGGATCAAATTCAGTTAATCAATCCTTTGTTGTGAAGACTATAGAAAGTGAAAAGACTCTCCAACTAACCAATGAGATGGAGACTCTCAAAAAGACACTATCTCAGATGTCTAACGATATGGCTCAACTTAGACAAAATCCCCCTCACAACCAAAACCAAGGTTTTCAGAATCAGGGAGGATATTCTAATCAGGGTGGTTATCCTAATCAAAATTATAATACTAACCAAAACTCCTTTAATCAAAACTATCAAAATTAGAATAGAGGATACAATCAAAGGTCTAACAACAATAGGCCATGGAATACTGGACCCAATAATGGAGGAGTTTCCCACAATTATCAAGTGGGAGACGAAAATCCGCACACTGCTTGGTAGACCTCAACCTTATGACTAATTGCTGTAGACTACATGATACTATGGTCCATTATGAGGTAAATTTCCTAGAGATGGAAAAGATGGTTAAGATAGCCCAAGCTGATGCTCCATTACAGGGTGTATCCAACAAATCTGGTGGATCAACGGATACTGTCATGGCATATGATATCTTTGAGGAAGAATTTCTATTTCCTAACCAGGAAGACAATGAAGCAATAGAAGATGTGTACGATGCCCAAGCCTTCCAAACCAAGGGAGGCCATTTCCTTAGAAATCATAACAGAGGGCCATTCACGATCTCTGCCCCTCCTAATAATATGGTCCCACCAAATTAGAATGCGAATAATAATCCACCACCACCAAAGGGACCATCAGATTCTCAGAACAAAGGTAATTCACCTTCAATTCCTAAATATCAGGTTAGGAATTATTCATAATTTTATTTCATTACAAAGATGCAGAGACAGAAGACTTCAATGTCTTTCTTTGATATTTTGAAATGGTGCCCTGCTCAAAAGGAAATTTTGTTGAAATCCTTGGGGGAAGCAGACAGGTCAAAAGGAAGAGAAAAGGTGACTCCTACTAACGAGATGAATGCAGCACTCTATAAAGGTAAGACTCGTACTCCACCTTTCTTGCCAAGTTTAAGAATTTTTGGAAAAAATTTACACAACTGTCTACTAGATTCTAGGGTGTCAGGAAACATCATGCCATTTTAAATTTGTAGGAATTTAGGTCTAAGTCCACTCCAGAAAAATAAGAAGGTTATCCAGTTAGACAAAATAGAAGTCAATGTGGTAGGAGAGCTAAAAAATATCCATGTACAGATTGGATCTGATCTAAGGATCCAAACTTATGTGGATGTTCAAGTCGCAGATATCCCAAAAACCTATGGTATGCTCTTGAGTAGAGACCTAATGAAAAGTCTTGGTGGATATTTGTCTTTTGATTTCTCACACATGTGGCTGCCCTGGAAAGGGATAGCAAGCCAAATCATAATTGAAAGTGAGCCTAGGCTCAAACACATGATCACTGAGTATGATTCCCCTAATGAGGTAGCCTATTTTGAAACCGAGATAGGAGTTTACAAGCAAGAGGAAATCATGACTTTTTCAGTGCTTCATTCTGATGACTCACACCTTTTAGAGAAAAATGACCCAATGATTACTATTAATCAGCAAGTCCTAATAATGAAATTACAATAGGATAAGATGGTACTGGGAGAGGAGGTTGATATGTGGAGTTTGCTACTTCCTAATTGGTGTAGGGTTCATTACCATAATCATTCTAAGTTAACTTGCTAGCCCTATGTAGATATCTTAAAACATGTCTCCTGGGTAGAAGAAACTTGTGAATGTCAACCTAAAGCCTCCACTAATGAATTTCCATTTCAAGCAAAGGATGCAACTATCCTTACAAGAGTCGGCCTTGCTCAAAGGGGATCATCTTCTCAACTCGAGCAAACTCAGGTTGTGTGTTATGAACTACAACTAGAGACTGAGGAATCTCAGTCTTTGCTAATTACACTTGAGCAAACTCGGGTTTTGTGTTCTGAACTACAACTAGAGACAGAGGAATCTCAGTCTTTGCTAATTACACTTACCCTGGAAACACTTCCAATGCCTAGGGAATTGGTGAAAAAGGTACTAAATCATGACCTGAATCAAGAGGAGCTTCAGGAATTGCTTCCTAAACAAATTTTGAATTCAAGAGAATCTTCTAGTGAACTGTGCCCCCAGTTACTTTCAAATACAGATGATCAGCTCCAGTCCAAGCCGCCATATACTTTTTCCAAGCAAAAAACTGTAAGCCAGAAAAAAGAAAGAGATCCCAGCCCCAGATCAATTATGGAGTCTAAAATTTGATGGCTCTAAGTCCAAATCAGGAAGTAGAGCAGGGGTGGAATTAACCAATCCAAAGGGGAAGACTTGCTTTTCTTCCTATAGGCTATAGTTTGGTTGTATGAACAACATGGAAAAGTATGAAGCACTTGCTAGGGGCTTATTTTTTTCCCATTAGAAGAAGGTCACATCTCTTATGGTGATGGGGGACTTTGAAGTCACTATCAAACAGGTTTACAGCCAATATAATTTCCATAATAAATATTGGTTGCTTACAGAAATAGAGTTTTGAATATGATTGAGGACTTTGACACTTTCGGATTTACTTTGATTCCTAGGGAACAAAATCAGATTGCAAATGCTTTGGTAGCTACTACTATACTTTGGAGCATATGCAGGACTCCAAATTGAAAATATTTTTGGTTGAACTAGTTTCAATCCTAGCAGTCCTTGATAATGTTTAGAATTTTCAGTTCTTCGATGACGACCAACACATACTCGCCTTCTTGGCAAGTTAAGATGTCTTCGAAGGGAAAATCATAGATGAATCGGATAGAGATCAAGGAGAATGGGACCCTGAGGGTTGTGATATGGAAGGAGTAATGAACTTAAAGAGTAACAGTATCCCCAAGGGGATGGTAGCCTTAGAAAGAATATTTGATTATGATCCTCAGGCTTGGGAGAGAGTGCCAACGCAAAGTGAAGGAGGGAAGTATGAATCTATTAATTTGGTTGATTCAGATCCCGAAAGAAATGTCCTTATAGGCAAGACTTGCCCTGAGGAGATTAGAAATGAAATAATTACTAGGTGTTAAAAGAAGATATTGTGGCAATCACCTAGAGTTATGAAGATTTGAAGACTTTTGACACCTTTGTGATCACGCACACAATGCCGCTGAAGCCAAAAGCTAAGCTTTTTCATCAAAAGTAGTGCCTGGTCAACGCTTTGATTGAACCATTAATACAGAAGGAAGTGCAAAAACTTTTATCAGCAAGAATCATCTTCCCAGAAAGGCACTCCACGTGGGTTGCCAATCTAGTTCTAGTACGTAAGAAAAGTGGGGAGATCAGGTTGTGTGTTGACTTCAGGAACCTAAACAAAGCCTTAGAGAAGGATAACTATCCACTTCCTTCTCTTGACGAGTTATTACAAACTGTCAACAGATCTCAGATGATGTCATTCTTAGATGGCTATTTTGGGTATAACCAAGTGCTTGTCAGCCATGAGGACAGGACGAAGACTGCCTTTACTATAAAATGGGGAACATTTTCCTATCGATGCATGTTGTTTGGCCTCATTAACACTGGAGCTACCTTTCAGTGTGCAATGGATGTGGCTTTTAAAGATCTTATAGGTAATTTTATTATTATATATGTGGATGGCTTGACAATATTTTCCAAGAATAGAAAGGATCATGTTGCTGATTTAGAAAAGGTCCTTAAGAGATGTATTAGCTATGGAGTATCTCTAAACCCTAAGAAATGTGTTTTTGGAGTTTCTGAAGGGAAACTTTTAGTGCATGCGATATTAGAAAAATGAATATCCATAGATCCCAATAGAGTTGAGGCCATTTTGAAATTGACGATGCCAGGAAGTAAAAAGGAGATGAGGTCCTTCTTCGGGAGGATTAATTTTGTAAGGAAGTTCATAACAGAGTTTGCAGAAATTGTTAAACCCATCAACAAGATGATAAAGAAAGATGCTAAAATTGAATGGAGCAATGAGGCTAAATCTGCATTTTCACAGATTAAGCAATCAATATATGAGGCACCGATCTTGACTAGCCCAGATTACCTAAATCCCTTTTATATTTATTCATTTGCATCTGATCATTCATGTGCAACAGTCCTAACACAATACAGAGGTGAAGGATATGAAAGGCCAATTGCCTTCATGATCTCGTCATTCAAGAATGCAGAAGTCAGGTACCCAGCCTTGGAAAAATAGGCCTTTGCATTAGTACGAGTAGTAAAAAATTTTAGGAATTACATTCTAAGAAGCCAAGTTATTGCTATAGTGCCTGATCCAGCAATTAAGTCTCTCCTTATGCAAAGAGAATTAGGGGAAAGAAGAGGAAAATGGATGGCTATCCTGCAAGAGTATGATTTAGAGATTCATACAATGAAACTTGTCCAAGGACAAGGTTTATCAAAGTCCATGGTAGATGTTGACAAGAATATTACCTATCAGCAATATACTATGCACTCATTCACCAAAGACCCATGGTATATTGACTTGATTTTTCTCCTTCTCAATAACAGATGCCCATAAGGAATGAATGCTACCCAGAGGAGGGCACTGAGGATGAAGAGTGCTCATTACATGCTCAAAGGAGGGGCTCTATATAGAATAAATTATGAGGGGGTGTACTTGCAATGTCTGAATTGGAAAGAAGCCAAGCATGCCATGGCTGAATTCCACGATAGGCATGGCACGATACATGGATTTGTAGATTCTTTGGCCCATCAAATCCTCAGGTCAAGATATTATTGGTCCCATGTGTTCAAGGATGCACATCAACATGTCAGGACATGTCATACATGTCAGACTTCTACATCAAAGGAGCATAATCCAGCAATGCCTCTACAACCAGTATATGAGGTAAGACCATTTTCCCAATGGGCACTAGATTTTATTGGGGTAATTAATCCTAATTCTTCTATAGGACACAAATTTATTCTAACTACTACAGACTATTGCACCTATTGGACTGAGGCTCAACCATGCAAGAACAGCACCACTAAGGTGGTTATCAAATTTCTTACTGAAAACATTGTTACCAAGTTTGGAGTGTCGTTCGCCCTGGTATGTGACAATGGCCCTGTCTTTTCATCTGGTGAATTCATACAATGGGCTTACAGACATAAAATCATTTTGAGATATTCCTCTAACTATTATCCTCAACGAAATGGTGTAGCAGAATCTACTAACAAGAACCTACTAGAAGTGCTAAAGAAATTACTTGAAAGTAATCCTAGGGACTGGCATACCCAATTGAGATTTGCCTTATGGGAAGATTGAACCCGTATTAAGGTTGCTCTAGGAAATTCTCCTTTTAAATTAGTCTATTGGCAAGATCTGGTTTTCCCCATACACTTATAGATACTTGTTCTTAAGTTCATGCAGTAGTTTTATACAAGAGATTATCGGATTGAGGTAAGATTAAATAACCTTTTAAACATGGAAGAACAAAGAGATGCTGCTCTACAGCATTTTTTCAAGCATCAGGCTATTGTCAAACATTGGTTCGACAAAAGAGCTAAGATTAAGGCATTCAGAATCTCAGATCTAGTGTTTTTGTGGGATAAGGCTAAGGAGAAAAGGATGATCACCAGAAATTTGATAGACTCTGGCTAGGTCTGTATCAAGTAGCCGAGATCTTGGGTGAGAACACTTTTCATTTGACCACCTTGATGGGAGAACCTGTTCTATTGCCTGTCAATGGGCAGTTTCTCAAACATTGCTTCAGATCATAAAGGTTTGAGTTTCTGAATTAATTGTATATATGTATTTTGTGTAATTATTGGTTCTTTGCTTCTATTGGTTGTTTGTTTGTTGGATCTTTCTTTCTCTTTCTTTCATTTTTGTTTTTTGGTGTCTATTTTTGTTTTCGTCTTTGGGGATTCTCTATTCTTTCCATCTTAAAATATTGGGGTTGTTATTCAAAGAATGTTGTAGGCACTAGGAGAGAAATTGGTTTAGGCATTTTTGGGCATATATGTCAAAATATTTTGTTCTAAGACTCATGCCTTATGGTCATTTTAGCATGAGTCTGAAGGCTATTAGAAGTAAGGTATATTGTAGATAACCTCATGAACTATCATTGAAATCTATCACAAAATAGATAAAACACCTGACTATAAAGTGCCTATTCATCTCAGAGTAATTATATCTTCGATTCAAGTGAAAAATTTGTTTCCCCAAAACTGTCATAGGATCCACTGTAGTTCTCAACCCACATCTCAGACTATTAAATTCTTTGTATTGAGAAGGTTTTTGAAAATAATTTTCACAAGTAAGGCCTGTAAAAGAAATAAGAAAAGAGAAGCACTAAAATAAAGGAAAACTCAATACTAAATGGGTAATTCAAGTATCTCTATCAAGTCTATGGACACCTGACTGGTAATAGAGCAATGCTTTAAGAGAACTAGAGGTATCTTTGTCGGGGCTATGGACGCTTGACTGGTAGCAAAGCAATACCCAGGATTCCATTGCATGATAGTCGAAGGACTCAACCCATGTAGCTTGGATCATAGATATAGTTGTTTAGGTATGGAGAAATCTCAAATAAAGAAGGATGCACCATAAGCATGCACACACTCAGATTCAAGCAGTAGTTTATGTTGGTTCTACATTTGAGATTCCAGCTCAAGTTTACTTAAATATTCTAATCACACTTAAGTTAACATGTCTCATAAATTATAAGTTTTGGGGTGACTGAATTCTTCAATATCTTAAAAATGGATAAACCGTTTTTCCCAACCGAGTCACCATTTGTTATGCCTTGCATAACCACCCCATTTTTTTTATTTTTTTGGAACAAAATGGGTCCCCTTTTCTTTTCTTTTTGTTTTCCTTTGGTTGTTTGGTTGGGTCTTAGGAGTTGTTTGTTTTGCTCCTAAGTCTGTCTTTTTCTCTATCGGAGGAAAATCTGGAACCAAATCTAAACATGGAACTCTTTCAAGGTTTCTAGTTCAGATATTGTTTTGACTCTAACTCTATCTTCTCTTTTGTTTCTCCTCCTTTGCTTCTATTGGTTGTTTCTTGGGTTGGTCTATCCTCTTGTTTTTTGGTTGTTTCCTTGTGTGTTTTTGTTTGTTTGCTCACACAAAAGTAGAACCAGGATTGGAATGAAAGTAGGAAATTTCAAGTTTCCATATTGTGTCCCCGTTCTAACTCTATCTCCGCTCGTTTCCTTTCTCCTCGTTTTCTTTGTTGTTTGGGTCGGGTCCAATGTTCGTTCTAGTCCCGCTTACCTTGTGCTTATGTTTTATTCTTTGCTTTTGGTCAGGACCGGATCCAAACCTCGAATCGAACTTCAAACTTTGTGAAGTTTCATTTTAGTTTTTTCTTTTCCCCCGTCTCTAGTGTCGTGTTTTGGTCAGTCTATTTTATCATGCTCTATTTTTATCTAGGGTTTCAATTTTTGAGTAGTTTCCTTGCTTAGGTGATGGAAGTTCATCTTGAAACCTTGTTTCTAGTCTTCCTACGTTGATTTTTTGTTGTCCATTTGGGATTCTCGTTATGCCCTAGTTTTCAGAAGCAACGTCTCAAGCGAACTAGGGTTTTTGCTCGAAAACCTTTGCAATATGACCTTTTCCAAGGTTTAAATGATCTTTTGTATGGAGGAGTTGTTGGAGGATTAAACTATGCCATGTCTAGTTTACTTTAAGCCCATGTGAACCAAGGTTTAAAAATTCATATGACTATACCTTGTTTGAAATACTCTCTGTTTCCTGAAATTATTCCACTCCCGTCTATGATGTATCTTTATACCTATTCTTAGTCAGAACCGGAGTCGGAGTGGAACTTGAATTTGGGAACTAATAATTAGTTCTGGTCTAGATCCCGTTTTGATCCCGCTTTCGACCCCATTTTGGTTCTTATCTAGTTTCGATCCTGGCCCTGCCACATGATAAGAAATATCTTTTATGCCTAATACTTCTATGGTTCCACCTCCGATAAAGGCAGAGTTTGACTAAGTAAATATGATCTTAGGAGGATGGAGAATGGATTATATGATTGACTAACCTAGATGTTTTGTTCATCTAATATAGGATGTTGCTATAGAAATCAAGAAATGTCGGGGGCATCAGATGAGGCCTCTCAAAGAAGCCAACCAGGTGAAACTTCATGGAAAGGAGTTAGACCAAAGAAGATCAAGGTGGAACAGCTTCCATATACCTTGAGATAAACTATGCAAAAAGGAGACGATGGGGAGAATCTACTATTAGATTAGTTTATGGATATTAGGGAGGAGGTAAGAACTCATGCGAGAAAGGAGTTAATCAAGTTAAAGGAGATGCAAAGGTTGGTTTCTATAGAATTTGAAAGGATCGGATTTGAAGATGATTGGTTGGATGGACCCGATTCGGGTACTCTTCAACAAGTGTTCTCCAGTTATGACGAGTACATCCTTGAGCATTCAGTGCAAAAGTGAATTGACTCTTTTCACCATACTCAATATTTACTTTTCTCCTCTTTTTGTGGGTTTTGACATAAGCTCAACTGTGAGTTTGATCTATGGGTTTCACTTTCTTCTTGGAATATCATATTTCTTTTTGGTACAACAGAGTGATCAACCTTGAAATGGAGGTTCATTATTCTACTTTTGTGTTTAGTTTCGGCTCCATTAATTGTGGATCTTGATTGATAATTGAGAAACTTGTGCATGTGGCACCCTATATGTATTATTAGGTTCTACTTTGTAAAGGTTGGATAATTAAAGGAAGATCAGCCACCTAATGATAGAAAATAGAGATTAGATCTAGGATTTCTATGTTTTAGGAGAGATACTCTAAAAGTTCAGTAAAAGCTTGGTTATTTTATAGTTTTTCATACATTTTTATGTTATTGTTTTAAAGTTTGGATCTATTTTGATAAGGTTAATGGTGCATGATCAATCCATACGCCAGTGATTTTTGTTGTGCTTAATTGTTTCTTATTTGATGAAATTCAATAGAAGGAACTGGATTCAAGATTATATCATTGGATTATCTGTGGATGAAGTTGTTATCGTATTCATTTGATCTGTGTTTTAGATGATGGGTGAGTGATTCGTTTGAAGTAAGTTTAGTGAATGTTGATGGTATTTGAATTAGCATTATGGATGTATGCAGTAGCATAGTTTATTCTATGGATTGCATCTTGCTATAGTTGTGGATAGGTGAAATAAACACTCATTATGGAAATGCATGTCTCGATATTTAATAATTTTACTCATGTTTCTTTGATTTGAAGCTTTGATTCATCTTTTTATTTTATTTAAACCCCCCCCCCCCAAAATGTAGACTAATTGATGTTATGCAGTCATGTTCCTTGTTACCAGCAAAGGCCCCTTGAACATTATATTTATATCAACCATTGAGTGATATCAACATAATTGAGAACCAGTTACAAGGACCTTGGGAGTTAGGTCACCATGTGTTATCTTTCTCTTTTAGGAGAAATAGAATAGTAATATTATGTTTAATGTTGTTGTGCTACTTTGACCCTCAACAGGAAGGTTGAAGATGTGTTTTAATATTATAATTTTTTTTTAATCAATTTCATTAAGTTTTGAGTGATGTATGGCAATTTCATTAAGGGAAAGTTTGTAAGTTTATTTTTTTCTGAAAAGTTGCAACTTGAAATAGGCATGGTATGGATTTGCATGGTCTGGTATGGACCTGCACACACCTTGGGAAGTTGGTTTTGTGTCTTACCTTACAAATTATTTTTGTTTCATGCATTTTCATTCATTTTTGAGTGAGTTATGGCATTTTTACTAAGAGCAAGTCCAAACCCTGCCTAGGGTTTCCAAAAACACTAAAAAATTCATATCTTTATTTTCCATTGTCAAAAACTCATGAAAATTGGTAGAAAGTTCTCTTTTAAGGATATCTAAAAACCATTTTGAATGCAAGCCTTTAAAAGTTGGCATGTGTGAGGAATCAATGATTGTGTGTTCAAATTTGCTTGTAAATCGTCATAAAACTTTTAGTTGTGAAGGGATTGAACACATCTATGCATTCCTTGCTGGCAACTAGAGGCCAGATAACTGATAGGGGGAGGGGTGAATCAGTTGTCACTGAATTTCAAACTTATTCAACTTATTAGCCTTACTCTCAGATTTGATCATCAATCATGAAAGCATAAATGAACAACATATTAGAAACACACATAACACCAAGATTTTTACGTGGAAACCCTGTTAGGGGAAAAACCACAATGGAGGTTAGTCCACAAGATTATACCATATTAAAAGTATAAGAAAATATGAATGGGGAATGCACATGCATTCAGGCATACTGCCTAGAGCTCACTACTCAAATACAAATAGGCTTACTTCCCAAAGTAAGACACACTATCTTACAGAAAGGTTGTGATTAAATCCATCAGACTTTGAACTAAGAAAATAGCATCTGCTAATGCCTAGTTATAGTTCTGGTTAAGCTCATGAACACTTCTTCACTCTTCTTTACTCTCTTCTCTGCCTTCGAATGATCTATACATCATTTTCACATAGGACTCATACACTTCACACACTCATTCCTTCAAATGATAAAAAAAATCACTCTTATATATTCGCAACAAGAAATTTCATCGTTATAAGTTGGCCTCAAGAAAATAATAAAATGAATATAAACAGTCGGCCCAAAAAAATAAAGATTATTCATGCAAATCAACCAAGGTTAGCCACAACATAGTGAAGAATGAAAACAACATCCTCAAACATGAACCAATTCAATTAATTACTCCTCGAAGATCCATAACACACTTCAACACCTAGTTGGCCATGAACATGAAAAAGATGAACACGCAAGAGAAAATCTTGGATCACGAGCACAAAGATCAATGCGGACATGTAGCACAGATAGAGCACGAACTAGAAACATCCACAAACATCATTTGGAAGGTTACTCCAAGGTTGTTTTGGATACCCTCCATAACTAGATGGATATGAGGGTTTCCATTGGTTACCAGATGAATAGGAATTAAAATATGGCCTAGCATAGGATAGTGGATCTGGTGGCATACCTTGTCTTGGAGCCCAATGCTTCCTTTGTGCAACATAGTAGACTTGGTCTTCTTCAATCTAGATTGGCTTGAACTAAGGTAGAACCTACTTGCTTTCAAGGTTAGCTATCATCTTACATCTACAGTCTTTCTTCTTTTGTCTATAGTGGGGCCGATGCTCTATCAACATTGCCTCTACCTCCTCTTGCTTTTTCTTGACCTGAAGTGTATCTAGCTAAGTAGCTAGATTATTTCTAATAGCTTGCTTGAAGTCTACCAACAAATGAGTAATCTCCATTTTTGAAACTCACTAGTAGTTGACTTACCCATGGAAGTTTGGTAAGATCCCCCTTTCTTTGAGGCTGCCCTAGAGTAGTTTTGGAATATTTTCTTGATATCAGCCCAGGGAACTTGGGTGATATCTCCTCCTCCTATAAGATCCAAGGAATCAAAGCAGTTATCATTGATTCCTCTCAGAAAAAGCAACTTTTGTGAGTCTTCATTAAGTGTATGGTGTGGATATTTTTGTAGGAAAATCAGAAACTTTGCAATGTAGTCTTTCAGGCTCTCATCTTCCTTTTGCTACATCTTGAAAATATCACCTCCTCTCATTTCATTACCACTGCAATATTCCTTGTATTTCTCAAGGAATTTTGTCTTCATTTCTTCCCAAGTTTCTACAGTATCTTTTCCTAGGCTCATGAACCATCTTAATGCAACTTCTTTCAGAGTGGTAGGAAATATCTTAAGCCTATGGGCATCAATAGTATAATCATAACTTCTACAAAGTATGTCAAACTCAAATAAAAAGGTATCAGGATCTTCTGTGACAAGTCCATAAAACTTTGGGAGTGTTCAAGCAAGGATATTCTTGATGTTGTCAACTTCATTTTGATGGGCATTGGGGAAAGGAAAAGCTAGTTGGTTAGGTATGTTCCCATTTGCATCACCCATGCTTGCTTAACGTGGTTCCAAAGCAAAGGGGTTCTCAAGCTGATTTTGATCTTGAGAGGAGACTTCAGAACTAGTCAAATTAGGATATGCATCAACAAATGGGTGTGGATCTTTCTTCTTCTTCTTCTGGTAGATTCTAATATTCAACTAGCTAGAATGGATTAGGATTGTTAGGAAAGAATCTCCCATAAGCATCCCTTCTCCTTCCTCTATGAGTGTGGTATTACTCACTATCAGTCAGCTCACACACATAATTGGTAACGAATAAGGGGGGTCATTACTTCCTAAATGAGGATATACTAAGAACAACTTCTAGAAACATTACAGTAAGAAAAACTAACAATGACTCCAAAAGACTCCCTAGTTTGACACCATCCTCGACAACGGTGCCAAAAATGTTAGCCTCCTACAATGATCTAATAACTCAACCCATACAACCATGATTTAGAGATTGGAAATCTAGCCTAAATAGCTACTTCATTCATCATGAAGGTGCATTTAAATTGTCAACCCAAGGACATGAACTTGAAATGGGCCAACGATTATTATTTATGCTAACAACTAAACAAGGCAATCAACTCCACAGCAGGGAGGACACCAATTAGGGAAATCAAGGAAAGTGGAGCGATGGCAGTTATGCATACATGGAATTCATTCAAACATGCAAGTCAAACACAAACTCATCATAGAAGTAGCACCCATGTATGCTCAAACATTAAAGTCCACTACAACTTGAGGAAGTTACATTTGGTTACATGAAAAACCTTCTGTTGTCAGCCTTCTTTTGATTTGGAGTGATTCCTTTGTTGGACATTATGGTGCATGCCCAACTGGCGGTGTCTTCCTCAACTTAGCATATTAAATCTAAATGGAAATGTTAGTACACATAATAATTGCACATCTATATCCACCTTAAGAAACATTCATTAACCACATGCAAAATCAATATAGATAATTCACATATTAAATGCCAAATGTCATCAAATCTTGTAGAGATAGGATTAATTCCAATGTCAATGGTTTGAGAGAAACATTATGCAAATACCAACATTTAATATTAAACTCCATGACATCTATTAGCAAATAACTACAACTTCTACCCAAAATTGGACCAAAAACTAGGCTCATTAGCTTCAATCATTTGTTTGTGCCAAAACCTCATGGTTGTCAAGCCTAACTGCCCAATTAGACCTAGTCAAAAGGAGGACAGTCAATTTTTTAAGCATTACGTACAAAGGAGCCCTATCTGATTTTGGGATGTGTGTAAGAAGAGCCAATTGGGTATCTGGAATGGGTCTCATTTTTGGTAGATCAAGTCTATGTCAAAATTTATGTCCAAAAATTCCCTTTTGAAAGGTTATTAGCAAAAATGAGGGTTTGTGAAGGAAAACCCATCAAT